>WNWK01023007.1:20000-31672 GCA_009830355.1 Cherax destructor
ACTATCACCAGGTCACTAAGACAACCTCACTATGACCAGGTCACTGAGACAACCTCACTATCACCAGGTCACTAAGACAACCTCACTATCACCAGGTGACTGAGGGAACTGATGCACCATCATATCAATGTCAAGATAACGCTGATCTCTTAAAATCATTAAAGGTGTGTTGATTTTTTTCCTTATAAACGAATGTTTTCCAGCGTGATCATAAGAATCACTGCATCAGGCACCGGCTGTAATCTAAACAAAATACATCTGGTCGTTCAGAAGGATAATATTCTAGGTCACTGATGAGCCGGTTTAATTAAGGAAATTAGCGTAATTACCTTTCATCTTTTAATGCTTTAAAATTTTAGCAAAACATCTGACTTTTCCTGCTGGATTCCTTTAAACCAAAGGTAATGTAGGAGTGAGTTAGGTCCCTCAGTGACCAGATGACACGGGTACCATCGTACCTATTTATTGAGCAGGTGCGCACACCTACGTACAAGGCATGTACTTGAAAGTGTACACTTGACAAGCAGGCACTTCCATCCCGCTTTTATGTACCCCTGATATTTGTGTATATATGTGTCCCTGACAACATTTGGATTCATATCTTTCGTGTGTCCCTTACCTCAGTTATTATCCATGTAAATGAGTTCTAACATTCAAGTATAACATTTTGTTTCCACTCTTATCCATTTTCCTGAATGTTTAGTAAAACAAATGAAAACGGTAAAAGAATCAGTAGGAAAGACAATGAGAAAGGTAACCCTTTACAATAACAAAAATAAATAGTAAATTCTCCATCTACTACTACGAATGACAACAATAACTGTAGACTGCAACCACCCAGGGAGGTACTACCGTCCTGTGGTAGTAGGTTGGTAGACAGCAACCACCCAGGGAGGTACTACCGTCCTGTGGTAGTAGGTTGGTAGACAGCAACCACCCAGGGAGGTACTACCGTCCTGTGGTAGTAGGTTGGTAGACAGCAACCACCCAGGGAGGTACTACCGTCCTGTGGTAGTAGGTTGGTAGATAGCAACCACCCAGGGAGGTACTACCGTCCTGTGGTAGTAGGTTGGTAGACAGCAACCACCCAGGGAGGTACTACCGTCCTGCCAAGTGAGTGTGAAACAGAAACCTGTTACTGTTTTACATGATGGTAGGATTGCTGGTGTCTTATATCTGTCTTAAGCACGCTGGATAACAGGTATATCTTGCTACTTCTACTTACACTTAGGTCACACTATACACTGCATATATTTACACACATCTAGGTTTTTCTTTTTTCTTAATAGCTCTTGTTCTTCTTTATTTCCTCTATTCTCCATGTGGAAGTGGAAAAGAAACTTTCCTCCGTAAGCCATGTTTGTAGTATAAGGCTACTAAAATGCCGGGAGCAATGGGCTAGTAACCCCTTCTCCTGTAGAAAATACTAAAAAAAAAGTGAAGAAAAACGTTATAAATCTGGGATGCTGGAATGTGCGTGGATGTAGTGCTGATAAGAAAGATGATTGCTGATGTTATGAATGAAAAGAAGTTGGATGTCCTGGCTCTAAGCGAAACTAAGCTGAAGGGGGTAGGTGAGTTTCAGTGGGGAGAAATATATGGGATTAAATTAGGAGTATCTGAGAGAGTTAGGGCTAAATAAAGTATGCAATAATGTTGAAGGATCAGTTATGGAAGGAGAAGAGGGAACATAAATGTATAAATTCAAGGATTATATGGATTAAAATAAGGGTCAGACGCGAAAGGTGGGTCATAATAAGTGTGTATGCACCCCGAGAGAGAGAGAGAGAGAGAGAGAGAGAGAGAGAGAGAGAGAGAGAGAGAGAGAGAGAGAGAGAGAGAGAGATATATTGATTGATTGATTGATTGATTTTGGGAGATGTTGAGTGTGAAGGAATTTTTGAATCAAGTGAGAGAGTAATTGTGGTAAGGGACCTAAATGCTAAAGTAGGAGAAACATGTAGAGAGGGTGTGGTAGGTAAATTTGGGGTGCCAGGTGTAAATGATAATGGGAGCCCTTTGAACTTTGAATAGAAAGGGGTTTAGTTATAGGTAATACATATTTTAAGAAAAGAGGATAAATAAGTATACAAGATATGATGTAGGGCGTAATGACAGTAGTTTGTTGGACTATGTATTGGTAGATAAAAGACTGTTGAGTAGACTTCAGGATGTACGTATATGTTTATAGAGGGGCCACAGATATATCAGATCAATTTTCAGTTCAGAGTAAAAGGTAGATGGGATACAAGGAATATGCAAGCAGCAAGTAACAGAGAGGTGAAGGTTTATAAACTAAAGGAGGAAGCAGTTATGGTAAGATATAAACAACTATTCGAGGATAGACGGTCTACTGAGAGTATAGGCAATGGGGTAGATGTATGGGGTAAGTTTAAGTGTGTTCAGCAGAAGTTTGTGGTTACAGGAAAGTGGGTGCGGGAGGGAAGAAGAGCGATTGGTGGAATGATGATGTAGAGAGAGTAGTAAGGGAGAAAAAGTTAGCATATGAGAGGTTTTTACAAAGTAGAAGTGATGCAAGAAGGGATGAGCATATGGAGAGAAAAAGAAAGGTTAAGAGAGTGGTGAAGCAATGTAAAAAGAGAGCAAATGAGAGAGTGGGTGAGATGTTATCAACAAATTTTGTTGGAAGTAAGAAAAGGTTTTGGAGTGAGATTAATAAGTTGAGAAAGCCTAGGGAACGAATGGATATGTTAGTTAAAAATGGGAGGAGAATTATTAAATGGAGAGATAGAGGTATAGGGAAGATGGAGGAAATATTCTGAGGAATTGTTAAATGTTGATTAGGATAGCGAAGCTGTGATTTCTGTGCAGGACAAGGAGGAATAACATCTTATAGGAGTGAGGAAGAACCAGTTGTGAGTGTGGGGGAGGTGCGTGGGGCAGTGGGTAGAATGAAAGGGGGTAAAGCAGCTAGGATTGATGGGATAAAGATAGAAATGTTAAAAGCAGGTAGGGATATAGTTTTGGAGTGGTTGGTGCTTTTATTTAATAAATGTATGGAAGAGGGTAAGGTATCTAGGGATTGGCAGAGAGCGTGTATTGTTCCTTTGTATAAAGGCAAAGGGGACAAAAGAGAGTGTAAAAATTATAGAGGAATAAGTCTGTTGAGTATACCTGGTAAAGTGTATGGTAGAGTTATTATTAAAAGAATTAAGAGTAAGATGGAGAGTAGGATCGCAGATGAACAAGGTGGCTTTAGGAAGGGTAGGGGGTGTGTAGACCAAGTGTTTGCAGTGAAACATATAGGTGAACAGTATTTATGTAAGAGGCCTGGTATGGCAAGGAGTCACGGCGACCATTACCCCCGGAAACGTCCTTCAGGTATCCGTGTGCGTCTGTATAACCACAATGACCCTCAGGTAAGTCATATAACACTTACGTTAAAAGGGATCATTTGCTATCAGGTGGGGCATCATTTTCCACCAATTGGGGCATCATTTTCCACCAATTGGGGCATCATTTTCCACCAAGTGGAGGGACGCAACCACTGATACACTACATTCAGAAAGAACACAGTAATATGGCTAAACAGTGACCCATTTAATCTTCATCAAGTAGCAGATTTCCACAACAGTGGTATCTGCTAATGAGGGTATACCTACCTAGAGTCTACCTGGAGGGTATTCCGGGGATCAACGCCCCCCGGCCCGGTCCACGACCAGGCTTCCTGGTGGATCAGTGCCTGATCAACTAGGCTGTTACTGTTGGCCGCACGTAGTCTAACGTACGAACCACAGCCTGGCTGATCCAGCACTATCTGTCCAGCTCCCTCCCTATTGGTAATTCCCTTTATGGCTGGTGGGAGACTGTTGAACAGTCTTGGGCCCCCTGACACTTATTGTGTTTTTTCTTAGTGTACTAATGGCGCCCCTACTTTTCACTGAGGGTATGATGCATCGCCTACCAAGTCTTTTGCTTCCTTAGGGAGTGAGTTCTGTCCAGATTAGGGACCATTCCCTCCAGGATCTTCCAGGTGTAGATTATGATGTATGTTTCTCGCCTGCACTCCAGTGAGTGAATACAAGTCAAGTGCTTCCAAGTGTTCCCAGTAGTTAAGGTGTTTGATATAACTTATACGTGCTGTAAAGGTTCTCTGTACATTCTCTAGATCTGCAATTTCACCTGCCTTGAATGGGGATGTTAATGTACAGCAGTATTCCAGCCTTGAGAGAACAAGTGATTTAAAAAGGATCGTCATTGCCTTGGCATCTCTTGTTTTGATTGTTGTCATTATCCATTCTGCCAAATAATCTTCAAAGGCCGGGAGCTGTTATGCTACCTCAGCTCATCTGAAAGCCCAGACCTAAGTTATACTACCACCCACCATGATGACTCCCACAACAGTAGACCAACACTTAGGTACCTACTGACTGCTAGGTGAATAGGGCAAGCAGGTGTAAGGAAACACACCTAACATTTCCACCCATACATGGGATCAAACCACGGACACTCAATACATGAGCCGAGTGCGTTGCCAACCAAGCCACTGGTAAACCCCATCACGGGTGTGGTGGGGATGGAGGGGGGGTAATCTGATTTAATATTGGGGAAGGGGAGAAGAGGTCAAATTGATCTCATCAACTGCACTTCACTGACAAGACTCTCCATTAAAGATTCATAGTCTTAAGTCAATTCCTCTCAAAGTCAAAGCATTTATTAACACTAATGATCTTTTCAAACTACTTCTGATTAATTAATGTCCTCTTATTAGTTTATATTTTATACTTTCGTATCATACTTTTTGTTACTTATTGTTTCATAAATATCAACTGACATGATTCAGTTGACCCACTGGTCTGCTAGTTTTAGCAATGGTTTGACGTAGGTTCGAGCACCCAGTTCAGTGCGACAACTTCAAAACTTTTCTTTATACTCACAATTTGCTCTTTTAATGTCTGCAACTGGCATGCAGTAAAGACCAGCTCAGTATCATGACTAATAAAGGAAAGTCTTGAAACTAGTTTTCCTTCAAAGAACTAATAAAACAATTACTCAGAAATTTTTAGGGGTCGCTCTGATGTTAACTTTACGATGACAATTACCAACGACTTGATTCTTAAAGTGAACCTTACGGGTTTTTTTTTAATTTCATTTTTTTTAGAAAGTAATATTTACTGGTGCCTTCTCTCGTATTGTAAATAATAAGTGACTTGTTGGTTTACCATTATTCTTTTTACAAAACTCAAAGCTTCTTTCTTCCTGCGATCATTCTTACTGAAATCGCCTCTTACGAAGGTCACATACCTTAAGCACAAGCAGAAATGACATTCACTTTCCACGCTGTGATTGCCTGTGTGCGTGCACTGTGTGGGTACTTACCTAGTTGAGGTTGCAGGGGTCGATTCACAGCTCCTGGTCCCGCCTTTTCACTGGTCGCTAATAGGTCACTCTTCCTGTTCCATGAGCGATATCATAACTCTTCTTAAAGCTATGTATGGATCCTGCCTCCACTACATCACTTCCCAGAATATTCCACTTCCTGACAACTCTGTGTCTGAAGAAATACTTCCTAACATCCCTGTGACTCATCTGAGTCTTCAACTTCCAATTGTGACCCCTTGTTGTTGTGTCCAATCTCTGGAACATCCTCTCTCTGCCCACCTTGTCAATACTTCTCAGTATTTTGTATGTAGTTATCATATCCCCCCTATCTCTCCTATCCTCGAGTGTCGTCAGGTCGATTTCACTTAACCTACGGAGGTATGCGAGTAAGTGGGCAATTTTGCATGCACGTATGCGTGTGTATGCAAGCACTTGAGCATATATGTGCATGTGCAAACGTACATGTGTGTACATGTGTACAGGTGCGCATTTATGAATATGTATGCGCATGTGTACTATCAGTAACATCAGGAACAGAGCTAAGCTGCGGGTGTCTCATCTCACCAGAAAACATAACATTAAATATGACAACATTTTCATAGCTAGTGATACAACCTCCTATGACTTCCCTCCCTCTTATCCATCACCATGGCTTGCCCACGATGACCACCCTCACACTGGCTTGCCCACGATGACCACCCCCACCCTGGCTTGCCCACGTTGACCACCCCCACCTTGGCTTGTCCACGTTGACCACCCCCACCCTGGCTTGCCCACGTTGACCACCCCCACCCTGGCTTGCCCACGTTGACCACCCCACCCTGGCTTGCCCACGATGACCACCCCACCCTGGCTTGCCCACGATGACCACCCCACCGTGGCTTGCCCACGATGACCACCCCACCCTGGCTTGCCCACGATGACCACCCCCAACCTGGCTTGTCCACGTTGACCACCCCCACCCAGGCTTGCCCACGTTGACCACCCCCACCCTGGCTTGCCCACGTTGACCACCCCCACCCTGGCTTGTCCACGTTGACCACCCCCACCCTGGCTTGCCCACGTTGAGCACCTCCACCCCGGCTTGCCCACGTTGACCACCCCCACCCTGGTTTGCCCACGTTGACCACCCCCACCCTGGCTTGCCCACGTTGACCACCCCCACCCTGGCTTGTCCACGTTGACCACCCCCACCCTGTCTTGTCCACGTTGACCACCCCCACCCTGGCTTGCCCACGTTGACCACCCCTACCCTGGCTTGCCCACGATGACCACCCCACCCTGGATTGCCCACGTTGACCACCCCCACCCTGGCTTGCCCACGAGGACCACCCCCACCCTGGCTTGCCTACGATGACCACCCCCACCCTGGCTTGCCCACGATGACCACCCCCACCCTGGCTTGTCCACGTTGACCACCCTTACCCTGTCTTGTCCACGTTGACCACCCCCACCCTGGCTTGCCAACGTTGACCACCCCACCCTGGCTTGCCCAAGTTGACCACCCCACCCTGGCTTGCACACGTTGACCACCCCCACCCTGGCTTGCACACGTTGACCACCCCCACCCTGGCTTGCACACGTTGACCACCCCCACCCTGGCTTGACACGTTGACCCCCACTCTGACTTGACCACGTTGACCACCCCCACCCTAACTTGACCACGTTGATCACCCCCCCCCTGACTTGACCACGTTGACCACCCCACCCTGGCTTGCCCACGTTGAGCACCTCCACCCTGGCTTGCCCACGTTGAGCACCTCCACCCCGGCTTGCCCACGTTGAGCACCCCCACTCAGCTTGCTCCCGTTGAGCACCCCTACCCCGGCTTCCCCAGGTTGAAAACCCCCACCCTGTCTTGCCCACGTTAAGCGTTCCCACCCCAGCTTCTCCACGCTGAGCGCCCCACCCAGGTTTGCCCACGTTCAGAACCCCCACCCTGGTTTGCTCACGTTGAGTACCCCCACCCTGAGTTGCCCACGTTCAGCGCCCCTATCTTGTCTTGCCCATGTTGAGCTCCCCCACCCTGGCTTGTCCACGTTGAGCTCCCCTTCC
Organism: Cherax destructor; assembly: GCA_009830355.1. NCBI lineage: Eukaryota > Metazoa > Arthropoda > Malacostraca > Decapoda > Parastacidae > Cherax > Cherax destructor. The sequence goes on from WNWK01023007.1 coordinate 27,399, forward strand.
CTGGCTTGTCCACGCTGAGCACCCCCACCCTGGCTTGCCCACGTTGAGCGCTCGTACCCCGGCTTGCCCACGTTGAGCACCCCACCTTTGCTTGCCCACGTTGAGTGCCCCCACCCCGACTTGCCCACGTTGATCGCCCCCCACCCTGACTTGCCCACGTTGACCGCCCCCACCCTGGTTTGCCGTCGTTGAGCACCCCCGCCAGGGCTTGCCTTCGTTGAGCATTCCCACCAGGGCTTGCCCATGTTGAGCACCCCCACCCTGGCTTGCCCACGTTGAGCACCCCCACCCTGGCTTGCCCACGTTGAGCACCCAAATCCTGGCATGCCCACGTTGAGCACCCCCACCCTGGTTTGCCCATGTTGAGCACCTCCACCCCGGCTTGCCCACGTTGAGCACCCCACCCTAGCATTCCCAAACTTTTAAAGGTACCATAAGGTTCTTAAAACCAGGAAAGTGGATCTAGTAGCGACCAGCGAAGAGGCGGGGCCAGGAGCTGTAACTCGACCCCTGGAACGACAAAGAAGAGGCGGGGCCAGGAGCTGAGTCTCGACCCCTGCAACTACAATTAGGTGAGTACAGGAATAAGAGGAAATGCATTGCAGTGGATCAGAGAATACCTGACACAGGAAGGAAACAATGAGTGAGGGTACGTAATGAGTTTTCAGAGTGGGCATCTCTTACGAGCGGGGTTCCACAAAGGTCAGTCCTAGGACCAGTGCTGTTTCTGGCATATGTGAATGACATGGTGGATGGGATAGACTCGAGAGATGTTCCTGTTTGCAGATGATGAGAAGCTAATGCGGAGAAATTAAGTGGATGAGGATCAGGCAGAACTACAAAGGGATCTGGACCTGCTGCAAACCTGGTCCAGCAACTGACTCCTGGAGTTTAACCCCACCAAGTGCAAAGTCATGAAGATTGGGTTAAGGTCAAAGAAGACCGCAGATAGAGTACAGGCTAGGGATGGGGGCCAAAGACTGCAAACCTCACTCAAGGAAAAGGATCTTGGGATGAGAATCATACCGAGCACATCTTCTGAGCAGCGCATTTCGAATAACATTTCGACACCTGACTATGGAGTTCTTCACTACACAGCACACCGTGTATGTCAGGCCCCTTATTGAAGTATGCAACATCAGTATGGAACTCTCACCTGGTCAAACACGTCAGGAAATTAGAGAAAGGTAAAGGTTTGCAACAAGACTAGTCCTGGAGCTAAGGATATGTCTTACGAGGAGAGGTTAAGGGAAATCAACCTAACGACACTGAAGAACAGGACATGTAACAGGACATGATAACGACATGTAAAATATTGAGAGGAATTGATAAGGTGGATAGGGATAGAATGTTTGAGAGATGGGACGGCAACAAGGGGACACAACTGGAAGTTGAAGACTCAGATGAGTCACAGGGATGTTAGGAAGTATTTCTTCAGAATTGTCAGGAAGTTGAACAATCTGGAGTGATGTAGTGGATCCGTACACAGCTTTAAGAAGAAGTACGATAAAGCTCTTGTAGCAGTGTGGACCTAGTAATAACCAGGGAAGAGGAGGGGACAGGAGCTACAACTCTACCCCTGCAACCACAAATAGGCGAGTACACAGTTTTCTCTAATTCCATTATTTTTTTCCTTTTATTTACATTTACTTTATTGTATTTTCTTTTTGTTTTAACTCCTATCCTTGTTTACTTTCACTTTCAGAGTTCTAACTCTTGTCATTGTTTACTTTCACTTTCAGAGTTCTAACTCCTGTCATTGTTTACCTTCACTTTCAGAGTTCTAACTCCTGCCATTGTTTACCTTCACTTTCAGAGTTCTAACTCCTGCCATTGTTTACCTTCACTTTCAGAGTTCTAACTCCTGCCATTGTTTACCTTCACTTTCAGAGTTCTAACTCCTGCCATTGTTTACCTTCACTTTCAGAGTTCTAACTCCTGCCATTGTTTACCTTCACTTTCAGAGTTCTAACTCCTGCCATTGTTTACCTTCACTTTCAGAGTTCTAACTCCTGCCATTGTTTACCTTCACTTTCAGAGTTCTAACTCCTGCCATTGTTTACCTTCACTTTCAGAGTTCTAACTCCTGCCATTGTTTACCTTCACTTTCAGAGTTCTAACTCCTGCCATTGTTTACCTTCACTTTCAGAGTTCTAACTCCTGCCATTGTTTACCTTCACTTTCAGAGTTCTAACTCCTGCCATTGTTTACCTTCACTTTCAGAGTTCTAACTCCTGCCATTGTTTACCTTCACTTTCAGAGTTCTAACTCCTGCCATTGTTTACCTTCACTTTCAGAGTTCTAACTCCTGCCATTGTTTACCTTCACTTTCAGAGTTCTAACTCCTGCCATTGTTTACCTTCACTTTCAGAGTTCTAACTCCTGCCATTGTTTACCTTCACTTTCAGAGTTCTAACTCCTGCCATTGTTTACCTTCACTTTCAGAGTTCTAACTCCTGCCATTGTTTACCTTCACTTTCAGAGTTCTAACTCCTGCCATTGTTTACCTTCACTTTCAGAGTTCTAACTCCTGCCATTGTTTACCTTCACTTTCAGAGTTCTAACTCCTGCCATTGTTTACCTTCACTTTCAGAGTTCTAACTCCTGCCATTGTTTACCTTCACTTTCAGAGTTCTAACTCCTGTCATTGTTTACCTTCACTTTCAGAGTTCTAACTCCTGTCATTGTTTACCTTCACTTTCAGAGTTCTAACTCCTGTCATTGTTTACCTTCACTTTCAGAGTTCTAACTCCTGTCATTGTTTACCTTCACTTTCAGAGTTCTAACTCCTGTCATTGTTTACCTTCACTTTCAGAGTTCTAACTCCTGTCATTGTTTACCTTCACTTTCAGAGTTCTAACTCCTGTCATTGTTTACCTTCACTTTCAGAGTTCTAACTCCTGTCATTGTTTACCTTCACTTTCAGAGTTCTAACTCCTGCCATTGTTTACCTTCACTTTCAGAGTTCTAACTCTTGCTATTGTTTACCTTCACTTTCAGAGTTCTAACTCCTGCCATTGTTTACCTTCACTTTCAGAGTTCTAACTCCTGTCATTGTTTACCTTCACTTTCAGAGTTCTAACTCTTGCTATTGTTTACCTTCACAGTCAGAGTTCTAACTCCTGCCATTGTTTACCGTCACTTTCAGAGTTCTAACTCCTGCCATTGTTTACCTTCACTTACAGAATTCTAACTCCTGCCATTGTTTACCGTCACTTTCAGAGTTCTAATTCCTGCCATTTTTTACCTTCACTTTCAGAGTTCTAACTCCTCCCATTGTTTCCCTTCATTTTTGGTTCTAACTCCTGCCATTTTTCCTTTGTCGTGTCTATCAAAAACCTTGTGTAGTGTATCAGCATTCATCCCACTTATACAGCTGGCCCCTTTGCGGGGACGTCCGATCCGCTGACGTCAGAGGCTCAGCGAGCATAGCCTCAGATGGGCGTACACCCCACTAGCGTCAGACCTATAAACGGGACAGACGTGGCTGGACTCTTCCTACTCATACGTAAATATACCGAAACCCATCCTACAAGGAGTGTCTATGCTCCCTAAAATTCCCAAGACCCAAAACAAGTGGTGGCGGGGGATGAAATTTTTTATCGATTACGATGTTATAGATGACTACACGCAAAAACACCTCCAGACCGACCACGTTACCAGCTACTACACCCAAGAAGTCTACAATATTTACAGATCTCCTGGTCAGCTAAGTGCCTCATTTGTTAATTTGCTAAAACCTACGGGGTACCCGGGGTTTTAAATTTGAACAGTAAGCCAGTGGGGGAGACCATTCCACCAGTAAAGCCACCACCAGTTACGTCAGCCAGGCTTAAGCCAGCTTCACCTTGCTGTGCTAATTTATCACAAAATTTCCCCGTCAGTCTTTTGAAAATATTTACAAGCCAGCAAGCCACTCTGCTGTCTGAGAAGTAAGCCCGTGAGTTCACGCATTTATACCACCTTTTTACTCCAGTGTATTGCTGTTCTGGTACAATACCATCCCGTGGTATCCTGGGTTATTCAAGCCACCCTGGGGTTTAAATTCAAAAAACGGCGAAGCCAAGGGGCACGCGGGAAATGGGTTTAAACCTAGCCACTCCACCCAACCACCCCCACCACCCACGCTAAAGGGAGACGTTGAACGTGTATCCACCACACAAAGCATTAAGGTGGATTATTTCACCCCTTTAAATGGGGCCTGCAAGCAGTTTATTGGCTCGAACCAGGTCGAGCGCCTGAGTGTGTTTCTTCTGAAATGTTTGCCCCTGTAC
>WNWK01023008.1:0-31671 GCA_009830355.1 Cherax destructor
TGACAGGATGTTCCAGAGAGGGAACACAGAAACAAGGGGACACAACTGGAAGCTGAAGACTCAGATGAGTCAAAGGGATGTTAGGAAGCATTTCTTCAGCCACAGAGTAGTCAGGAAGTGGAATAGTCTAGAGAAAGACATAGTGGAGGCAGGAACCATACACAGTTTTAAGAGGAGGTATGATAAAGCTCATGGAGCAGGGAGAGCAGATACCCAGTAGCGGGCAGCGCAGAGGCGGGGCCAGGAGCTGAGTCTCGACCCCTGCAACCACAATTAGGTGAGTACAATTAGGTGAGTGGTGTTTTACATTCCTCACACATAAAACGAGTGTGTCTGCATTTTTGTGGGTGTTTTTTTGTATATGCACAGACAAAACATCTCTTCTGAGCAGTTTTCTTCAAAGTAGCAGCAGGCAGTTGTGTTAGGTAGTTATCCTAGGTTGATGGTCGTCTGGGTCGTCATTCCTTTCTTCCTTCCTTCCTACATTCCTTCCTTTCCTTCCTTCCTTCCTACCCTCCTTCCTCCTCCTCCTACCTACCTACCTACCTACCTACCTCCTACCTACCTCCTACCTACCTCCTTCCTTCCTTCCCTTCCTTCCTTCCCTACCTACCTACCTCCTCCTCACCCTCACCTACCTACCCTCCTCCACTCCTACCTACCTCCTACCTACCTTCCTTCCTTCCTTCCTTCCTTCCTTCCTTCCTTCCTTCCTTACTACCTTTCATCTCGTCCTTCCTTTCTTCCTTCTGGTTTCTATATATACACACAATCACTGGACACGTGCCTAGAACTCCTATAAGCTTCTGGAAGCTGGTTGTTGTGTCTGGGTCATCATTCCGTCCTTCCTTCCTACATTCCTTCTAACCTTCTTTCCTACATTCCTTCCTTCCTTTCATCTCGTCCTTCCTTTCTTCCTTCCCTCTGGTTTCTATATATATGCATATATAATCACTGGACACTTCATAGAATTGCTATTAGCTTCTGGAAGCTGGTTGTTTCTGGGTCGTCATTCCTTCCTTCCTACCTCCCTTCCTACCTTCCTTCCTGCCTTCCCTTCCTGCCTTCCTTGCTGCCTTCCTTGCTGCCTTCCTTCCTGCCTTCCTTCCTGCCTTCCTACTTACCTTCCTTCCTTTCATACCGTCCTTCCTTCTTTTCATCTCCTTCCTTCCTTCCTTCTGGTTTCTATATATACGCATATATAGTCACAGGACACTTCATAGAACTGATAATAGCTTCTGGAAGTTGGTTGTTGTGAGTGTGTGGACTTATAAATATGCTGAGTCAGGGTGCGGCTGCTGTCAAAATGACATATTATACCATCACTCGCCACCCTCACTGCCTTGTCAACACCCATGGGGGTCCCATGCTCTTCTTCCCCACAGTCCTTCCTACCTACTTACGTACCTCTTACCTACCTCTTACGTCCTTCTTACTCCTACTTGCTTCCACTTGCTTACCTCTTGCTTACCTACTTACCTACTTGCTTACCTACTTCCTTGCTTTACCTCTTACCTGCTTGTACCTCTTACCTACTTGCCTTGCACCTGCCTTACCTCTTCCTCCTGCACCCACCTGCTCCCTGCTTACCTCTTCCCACCTACTTACCTACTTGCCTACCTACTTACTTGCCTACCTACTTCCCTTAGCGCTTGAAGCTGTGTGTGTGGACATCTAAATTTGCTGAGTCAGGGTAAGGCAGCTGTCAAAATGACATATTATACCATTACTCACCACCCTCACTGCTGTCATCCTGTCAACACAAAAGGGAACCCATGTCTTCTTCCCCACAACCTCCTTCCTAGCTTCCTTTCTTCCTTCATTCCTTCCTTCCTTTCTTACTTATTTCCTTCCTTCCTCTCATCTCTTCCTTCCTGCCTTCCTTTCTTCCTTCATTCATTCCTTCCTTTCTTACTTCTTTTGTTCCTTCCTTCCTCACATCTCTCCTTCCTTTCCTTCTTACTTCTTTTGTTCCTTCCTCTCATCTCTCCTTCCTTTCTTTCTTTCTTCTTTCCTTCCTTCCTTTCCTCCTTCCTTCTTTCCTTCCTTCCTCTCATCTCTTCTTTCCTTCCTTCCTTTCATCTCTTCTTTCCTTCCTTCCTTTCATCTCTTCCTTCCTTTCATCTCTTCCTTCCTCTCATCTCTTCCTTCCTTCCTTTCTTTCTTTCTTCCTTCTTTCCTTCTGGTATCCTAGGCATTTCTTTCGGTCACAAACTCCTCAAAACCATGAAATTCATCTTCAGAGACACTTCCATCTGTGTTAGAGCTATCACTGGGGAAGAGAAGAGTCCCAGATTCGCCTGGGAGTCACATATTTCTTACGCTAGGGATGCTGAACATGAAATACTGAAATGGCTTTCCCACAATGCACCACTGGCTGCCCGATTTTTTTTATACTGAGCACACTGACCACACAGACCCATTCTCTCACATGTGGGCCTACCAGCTTTCTCCCACATGATATGAGGCCGCTAGAATTTAGGCGTATAAATATGTCCGAAACATTGGCTCGTAAGACATATATATACATCCGAAACAGTCAAAGGGTTAAGAAGCGAAGTGGCATACATAGTGTTGTGAGGCATGGTGACGCAGCCAGTTGTGACAAAAGTGCGGCTGAAAAATATGTGCAGGAATTCCAGGGGTACATAGAGGCTGAACAATTCCAACCCCAACAAGTGTTCAATTGTGACAAAACAGGCCTGTTTTGGAAGAAAATGCCAAACAGGACCTTCATTACACAGGAGGAAAAGGCACTGCCAGGACAAAAGCCTATGAAAGACAGGCTAACTCTTATGTTGTGTGCTAATGCTAGCAGGGATTTTAAAGTGAAGCCTTTATTGGTGTATCACTCTGAAAATCCCCGAGCGTTTAAGAGATGCAGTGTCGCCAAGGCTAATTTGTGTGTGATGTGGAAGTCTAACAGTAAGGCATGGGTCACGAGGGAAATTTTCTTGGATTGGTTCCATGAAGTGTTTGGCCCCAGTGTGAAGAAATATCTCGAGGAAAATAATTTGCCAGTTAAGTGCCTCCTGATAATGGACAATGCTCCTTGTCATCCTCCAGACTTGGCAGAGCAAATTGTGCAGGACTTTTCGTTCATCAAAGTGAAGTTCTTGCCCCCTAATACCACTCCTCTCCTCCAGCCCATGGACCAGCAGGTCATTTGCAACTTTAAAAAACTCTACACCAAAGCAATGTTTGAAAAGTGCCTTCAAGTGACCACAGACATTAATATGACCCTAAAAGAGTTTTGGAAAGATCGTTTCAATATCCTGCATTGTGTAAACCTTATAGGTAAGGCTTGGGAGGGGGTGACTACCAGGACTTTTAACTCTGCCTGGAGAAAATTGTGGCCAGACTGTGTCCAAGAGAGGGATTTTGAAGGTTTTGGGGATGAGCCTCAGAACCCTGAGCCTGTTGTGGAAGAAATTGTGACACTGGGCAAGTCCATGGGGTTGGATGTTAGTACCGAGGATGTGGAAGAGTTGGTGGAGGAGGACAATGAAGAGATAACCACTGAAGATCTGCAAGAGCTTCAACAGCAACAGCAACAACAGACCACAGTTCAGGAAAATGGTTCAGAGGAGGAGGAGGAACAGAGATGGAGGAAGTTGCCTTCTTCAATGATTAAGGAGATTTGTGGAATGTGGAGCAGGGTGCAAGTCTTTATGGATGAATATCACCCTGACAAAGCTGTTGCAGGCCGTGCTGGCAACCTGTACAATGACACTGTGGTGTCCCATTTCAGGGATATTTTAAAGAATCGCCAGACACAGAGCTCCCTGGACAGATTTTTTGTGAGAGAGGGGTCCAGTGACTCTCAAGCTGGTCCTAGTGGCATTAAAAGAAAAAGGCCAGTAACCCCAGAAAAGAACTTGGTACCTGCAGTGTTAATGGAAGGGGATTCCCCTTCCAAACACTAACAACTCCTCCATCCTCCCCCCTCCTCCCATCTTCCACACATCAACAACTCTTCAATAAAGATAAGTGACATGTTATTGTAGTTCAGTATTAAATTATGTATATTTCTCATTGTTTTCTGTGTAATTTAATGTCTATATGTTGTACAAAAAGAATTTATTTTAATACTTTTGGGTGTCTGGAACGGATTAATTTTATTTCCATTATTTCTTATGGGGAAAATATTCGGATTACATTATTTTCGGTTTACGATAAGCCCTCTGGAACGGATTAATATTGTAATCCGGGGGTCCACTGTTTATTAAACATCCATGGTGACATTATACATCCCTGTCTAAGACCTACTTTTACCAGGAAGTAATCTCCCTCTCTCCTACACACCCTAACCTGAGCCTCACTATCCTCATAAAAACTCTTTACAGCCTTCAGTAACTTACTACCTATTCCATACACTTGCAACATTTGCCACATTGCTCCCCTATCCACTCTAAAGCCTCCTTGCTCATCTGCAATCCTACTCTCTGTCTTACCTCTAATTCTTTCAATAATAACCCTGCCATACACTTTACCTGGTATACTCAGTAAACTTATTCCCCTATAACTCTTACAATCTCTTTTATCCCCCTTCCCTTTATATAAAGGAACTATACATGCTCTCTGCTAATCCCTAGGTACCTTCCCTTCTTTCATACATTTATTAAACAAAAATACCAACCACTCCAGCATTATTTCAACTACATGTATTTCAACTACCTAATAAAGTAATCAGAAATCCGTAATTTGGCAATTTGAAAATAGGGCCCAGAATAAACAGTGTAGACATTCCTTGCACTAAATAAATATTTCCTCTGTTCCTCAGTCACATCTCCAAGCATATTACACTTGCTTTTCATTTTAAATTTTTATTCTCACAAAAAATAGAAGATTTAATGTTATGCAGAGTACTGCATTATTGTAATAATTATATAAATAATATCAATGCATTCCTATATGTGTATTGGACAAGTGACATCATTTGTATACAGTAGACCCTCATTTAGCACGACTTTATGTTGCGTGTTTTGGGTATTACACAATTGAAGAATTGCGGCACATTTTTATCTAACACAACGTAAACCTTATATTACATGATTCGCTGGAGGGAAATTTTTTTTGAGCGCACGGTCCTTTGCAGTGGGTTAAACCATTGAGTCAGTGGGGGAGTCCTACTGCTATCCCCAGCCACCCTCACCCACCCACGCATCCCTCCCAGCGTTCAGTTTGATTCATATGCGTGCAGGACGAAAATAATCGGGAAGCTCGAAGCTCGCTGTGTTTATTTACATACATTTTCTCATTTTCATTGCATTTTGATAAATCTTTGTACACATAAAAAGAGGTAAACATAAGTCTGACTGACTGACTTGACTGAATGACTTACTGATTTGACTGAATGACTTACTGATTTGATTGAATGACTTACTGACTTCACTGAATGACTTACTGACTTGGCTGAATGACTCACTGACTTGACTGAATCACTTGACTGACTTACTGAATCACTTCACTGACTTACTGAATCACTTCACTGATTTACTGAATCACTTGACTGACTTACTGAATCACTTCACTGACTTACTGAATCACTTGACTGACTTACTGAATCACTTGACTGATTTACTGAATCACTTGACTGACTTACTGAATCACTTGACTGACTTACTGAATCACTTGACTGACTTACTGAATCACTTGACTGACTTACTGAATCACTTGACTGACTTACTGAATCACTTGACTGACTTACTGAATCACTTGACTGACTTACTGAATGACTTGCCTGACTTTCTGAATCACTTGACTGACTTACTGAATGACTTGACTTACTGAATCACTTGACTGACTTACTGAATCACTTGACTGACTTACTGAATCACTTGACTGACTTACTGAATGACTTGACTGACTTACTGAATCACTTGACTGACTTACTGAATGACTTGCCTGACTTACTGAATCATTTGACTGACTTACTGAATGACTTGACTTACTGAATCACTTGACTGACTTACTGAATGACTTGACTGATTACTGAATCACTTGACTGACTTACTGAATGACTTGCCTGACTTACTGAATCATTTGACTGACTTACTGAATGACTTGACTTACTGAATCACTTGACTGACTTACTGAATCACTTGACTGACTTACTGAATCACTTGACTGACTTACTGAATCACTTGACTGACTTACTGAATCACTTGACTGACTGAATCACTTGCCTGACTCACTGAATCACTTGCCTGACTTACTGAATCACTTGACTGACTTACTGAATCACTTGACTGACTTACTGAATCACTTGACTGACTTACTGAATCACTTGACTGACTTACTGAATCACTTGACTGACTTACTGAATCACTTGACTGACTTACTGAATCACTTGACTGACTTACTGAATCACTTGACTGACTTACTGAATCACTTGACTGACTTACTGAATCACTTGACTGACTTACTGAATCACTTGACTGACTTACTGAATCATTTGACTGACTTACTGAATGACTTGACTGACTTACTGAATGACTTGACTGACTTACTGAATGACTTGACTGACTTACTGAATTACTTGACTGACTTACTGAATGACTTGACTGACTGAATGAATGACTTGACTGACTTACTAAATAACTTGACTGACTGAATGACTTAAAGTTAGACACTCTAGTACAACCATCGACTTCAGTACCAGAACCTCTACCATCCACCTCAGCCCAGTAGGGCCACAGCATAACTCTCCACTCTCTTTACAATCATCCACAAACATCATTACCCACAATTTATGGTAAGAAATACTATTATTTCTATTGCATTTGTAGTCTTAAGCAGTAATATATCACGACAATGAACTACAATTACATATTCGCCTTTAATTTTTGCAAGATCTGTTGGTCTAAAAAAAATTTTTTTGGCTTTTTTGGGACTCCCATTAACATAACCCTATTTTTCCCATAAGTTCTTCTAATTATCTAACATGATGTTTTCAGGACCGTAACTACCGTGCTAAATGAGGGTCTACTGTACTTTAGAATATTGGCAAAAATTAAATATTTCTGCTAATTTAAGCTCAATTTCACACTACTTTCAATCCTGAAACTAATCTAAATCATTTCTATTTGTGTAATATATCTTCTATTCTATCAAATGAGACCAAGAAACTGAGAATACAACTATAAATCCATAAGAAAATACAGCGGAACCCCGAGTTTTGAACGCCTCGACTATTGAACGATTTGAGTTTTCAACGCTTTTTTCAAACAGATTTTGTCCCGAGTATCAAAAGTGCCCCGTGGTTCGAACCGCATGCGTACCAGACCTGTCTGCTCTGCCCTTGCACGCCTGCCCGCATAGGCTTCGTGAATCAGTCTAGCTTTGTTTATCCTCCAGTGAAAATTACCCTGCGCGCTCATCCAAACATTTCACAATTAATTAATTGTGTTTGGAGCTTGTTCATTAAGTGCGACTGTGAAATAAGCTACCGTGGGTCCAAAGAAAGTTCCTAGTGGTACTCCTGTGGTAAAGAAAGTGAGAAACACCATAGACATAACGAAGGAAATTATGCAAAAACACGAGAGTGGTGTTCAAATTGCAGAGCTTGCCTGGATATATGGCAAAAACAAGTCAACTATCGCTTCTATCCTGGCAAAGAAAGAACAAATCAAGGAAGCTGATGTTGCGAAAGGTCTTGATATGCTAACCAAGAATAGACCAAAAATAGTCGAACAGGTTGAGAAGTTGTTGCTGGTGTGGATCAAGGATAAAGAGTTAGCGGGTGATGGTGTATCGGAGACAATCATTTGTGAAATGGCAAGGCAGTTGCATGCCGATCTTGTAAAGAAAATGCCTGGAACCAGTGCTGATTTTAGTGTTAGTGATTTTAAGGCCAGCAGAGGCTGGTTTGACAGATTTAAGAAGCGTAGTAGCATACACAATGTGGTAAGGCATGGTGAGGCTGCCTGTTCAGACAAACCTGCGGCTGAAAAATTCATAACTGAATTTCAGGAGTACATAAAGACTGAAAAATTGAAACCCAAACAAGTGTTCAATTGTGACGAAACAGGCCTGTTTTGGAAGAAAATGTCAAACAGGACCTACATTACTCAGGAGTAAAAGGCAATGCCAGGACACAAGCCTATGAAAGACAGGCTAACTCTCTTGTTTTGTTCTAACGCTAGTGGGGATTTTTAAGTTAAGCCTTTACTGATGTATCACTCAGAAAATCCCCGAGTGTTCAAGAAACACAATGTCGTTAAGAAAAGATTGTGTGTGTTGTGGAAAACTAATTAGGCATGGGTCACAAGGCAAATTTTCAAAGAGTGGGTCCATGAAGAGTTTGGCCCCAGTGTGAAAAATACCTCCTGGAAAATAAATTGCCACTCAAGTACCTCCTTTTACTGGACAATGCACCTGCACATCCTCCAAACTTGGTAGACCTACTGTATAAGGACTTCAGTTTCATCACAGTGAAGTTCTTGCATCCTAACACCACTCCTCTCCTCCAGCCCATGGACCAGCAGGTGATTTCTAACTTCAAAAAACTCTACACAAAAGCAGTGTTTGAAAAGTGCTTTGAAGTGACCTCAGACACTGAGTTGACCCTAATAGAGTTCTGGAGGAATCATTTCAATATCTACATCTCCATAGGCCTTACAGATAAGGCTTGGGAGGGAGTGACTTCCAGGACTTTGAACTCTGCTTGGAGACAATTGTGGCCAGGTTGTGTCCAAGAGAGGGATTTTGAAGGGTTTGAGGCTGACCCTGATGCTGACGACCCTCTGCCTGTTGTGGAAGGTATTATGGCATTGGGCAAGTCCCTGGGGTTGGAGGTGAGTGGCGAGGATGTGGAAGAGTTGGTGGATGACCACAATGAAGAGTTAACCACTGAAGAGCTGGAAGAGCTTCAACTGGAACAGCATCAGACCACAGTTCAGGAACTTGCTTCACAAGAGGAGGTAAAGGGAGTTGATGAGGTGCCTTCTTCATAGATTAAAGAAATTTGTGCAATGTGGAATAGGGTGCAGGCATTTGCTGAAAAATATCACCCTGAGCAAGCTGAAACAAGCCATATCTGCAACATGTTCAGTGACAAAACTATGTCCCATTTTAGGGACATCTTAAAGAGGTGCCAGAAACAGAGGACTCTGGACAGTTATTTTGTGAGACAGGGGTCCAGTGACTCTCAAGCTGGTCCTAGTGGCATTAAAAGAAAAAGAAGGGAAGTAACCCCAGAGAGGGACTTGTTACCTGAAGTACTTATGGAGGGGGATAGCCCTTCCAAACACTAAGCCCTCCCTCCCTCACTCCTCCCTATCTTCCAGATGCCATCAACAATCTTCAATAATGGTAAGTAAAAATGTTATATGTTTATTTAAACGTTTGTATTTATTTATTAATAACTGTTCTATGTATGATTGTTGTGTAGATGTAAAACTATAATTAATCTCTATAAAATGTATTTTTTGTTAATATTTTTGGGTTCCTGGAACGAATTAATTGTATTTACAATTTTTCTTATGGGAAATATTGCTTCGAGTTTCGAATGTTTCGAGTTTAGAACTAGCTCCTGGAACAGATTAAGTTCCTGTTTTAAACCAAAAACATGGTCATTGTTTTTTTTATCTATGCACTGTAGGATTTTTTATATGGTGCACACTTAGTGCATAGACTTATTTTCGCATATATAGGCCCAAATTACTGCTTACAGCTTATCTGAATGAACTGAGCTCATGGCATCATAGTATGAAACTGACATTGGCTTTAAAGATGTGATTTAATGGGACTGACACTGAACGGGTTAATGAACATAGGAAATGTTTTAGTGCTTGGAATGTACAGTGTTTATTTTGAACACTTGTTTTTAAATTGGAATTTTTTAAATTTTGTGTGAAATTAGCAAAATTAGCAACTTATGTGCACTTTATATTGTTGGTTTCTTGAGCTCAATTGATAGAACGGAAGGTATACTAGTGAAATAGCTAAGAATTTGGTTGAATTGAGCAGTGGAATTGGCTTAAAATAGGACTCAAAGTGGGCAAAATTGCCAGTGCTTATGTTCTGCCCTGATTGCTAGCTTTGCGCCTGCATAATTCTGTAACTTTTCCATCAAATTTCGTAGTTTTGGTGTCATTACCTTCAGAAAAATATTCTCTACAATTTTATTTATTTTTAACCCTTTCACTGTCGGTCCGGTAATATTATGGCTTTGAAGCCAGTGTCGCTCCTCAAATGCTACACCAAAATTATAGCCACTTCCAATCTTGTGGGAGAAAGCTGGTAGGCCTACATATGAGAGAATGGGTCTGAGTGGTCACTGTGTGCAGTATAAAAAAATCCTGCAGCATGCAGTGCATAATGAGAAAAAACTGCCACCGTGTTTTTGTTTAAAACAGCGACTTTGTGGTGTATTTTCGTATAGTATTTATGGTTCAATTCTCGTTTTCTTGGTCTTATTTGATAGAATGAGAGACATGTTACAGAAATGAAGATCATTTTGAATGGTTTACAGACCAAAAGTAACTTGAAAGTGAGCTCAAAGTAGTGGAAATGTTTGATTTTTGACGATATTCAAGACTTAACAAATCACATCACACATCCAATTCATGTCAACTGGTGGGTCTAATATGTTTTCACAAATGCGCTGATATTATTAATACCATCTTTACAATAATGCAATAGTCTGCATAACAGTAAATCTTCTATTTTTTGTGTGAATAAAAATTAAAGATGGAAAGCAAGTGTAATATAAGAGGGGCCTGGAGACATGTCTAATGAACAGAGAAAATGTTATTTTAGTGCTAGGAATGTTTGCATTGTTTATTCTGAACACTATTTTGAAATTGGCCTTTCTTGAATTTTGTGTGAAATTGGTCAAATTACTAATTTCTGATCACTTTATTGGGTAATTGAAATAAGTAAATGGGTGGTTTCTTGTAGTCAATCAATAGAACAAAAGAAGTGCTAGTGAAATAACTATGAATATAGTTGTCTGGAACAATGTAATTAGCCCAAAATAGGGGTCAAAGTGGGCGAAATTACTGATGCATTAATATCACCAAGACTGTTAACTTCACGAGAGCGTAATTATGTAAATTTCCATCAAATTTCATACTTTTGGTGTCAATACCATCGGGAAAAGATTATCTATCATTTCATAAGATTTGTTTCTTTTTTTTTTTAAATTCTTTGACACTGAGAGCAAATTTGCAAGCATGGGTCTCGACAGTGAAAGGGTTAATTGTTGACAATGTGAGCACTTATAATTTTGAGGCTTTGGACAGTGATAGGGTTAAGTACTGTAATTTTAAGTGATATTAACCCTTAACCCTTAAACTGTCCAAACGTAGATCTACATTGTTACCGCTAGCGTTCCAAACGTAGATCAACATTTTATTTTTCCTGCCTCCAAATTTGGCACGATTGGCCAGAGAAGCCTGGTCAGTATAGAATGGGTCTTAACACTCGGTGTGCTCAGTATTAAAAAATCTGGGACCACTTAGTACCTTGTGGGAGCACCAGTTTAATTGAGCACCAACTAGAGCAAACAGCATAGCAAACACCAGGGATTCATTAATGTCATGACGTATTAGCACTCTCCTTTTAACCCTTTGACTGTTTGGTCGTATATATCGTCTTACGAGCCAATGTTTCCGACGTATTAATACGCGTAAATTCTAGCGGTTTCAAATCAAGCGGAAAAAAGCTGGTAGGCCCACATGTGAGAGAATGGGTCTCCATGGTCAGTGTGCGTAGAATAAAAAAAATTGGGGAGCCAGTGGTGCATTGTGGGAATTCCATTTCAGTAGTCCATGTTCAGCATGCCTAGTGGTAAGAAATATCTGACTCCCCGGCGAATATGGGACTCTTCTCTTCCCAAGTGATAGCTCTAACACAGATGGAAGTGTCTCTGAAGATGAATTTCATGGTTTTGGGGAGTTTGTGACCGAAAGCAATGCCCAACATACCAGAAGGAAGGAAGGAATGAAGGAAGAAAGAAAGTAAGGAAAGAAGAGATGAGAGGAAGGAAGGAAGGAAAGAAGTAAGGAAGGAGGAAAGGAAGGAAGGAATTAAGAATGAAAGAAAGGAAGGAAGAGATGAGAGGAAGGAAAGAAGAAGTAAGAAAAGAATTAAGGAAAGAAGGAAGGATGGTGGGGAATAAGGCATGGGACCCCATGGGTGTTGACAGGCAGTAAGGGTAGTGATTGATGGTATATAATATGTCATTTTGACAGCAGCCCCACCCTGACTCAGGACATTTAGACGTCCACACACACAAACACAGCACCAAGCTTCCAGATGTTAATAGCAGTTGTAGGAAAGTGTTCAGTCATTATATATGTGTATTTTTTTTTTTTCAACAAGTCGGCCGTCTCACACCGAGGCAGGGTGACCCAAAAAGAAAGAAAATCCCCAAAAAGAAAATACTTTCATCATCATTCAACACTTTCACCACACTCATACATAATCACTGTCTTTGCAGAGGAGCTCAGATACGACAGCTGAGAATTGTCCCTCCCAGCTGTCACTATCCCAGACCCCTCCTTTAAAGTGCAGGCATTGTACTTCCCATTTCCAGGACTCAAGTCCAATTACAGTAGGACGTCATTTAGCACGATAGATACGTTCCTGAAAAAGTCGTGTTAGATAATTTCGTCTTAAATGATTAACAGAACTTATGGGAAAAATAGGGTTACGTGTTTGAGAGTCCCCAAAAAGCCAAACAAGTTTTTTTAGACCAACATATCTTGCAAAAATTGAAGGCGAATATGTAATTTTAGTTCATTGTCATGATCTATTACTGCTTAAGACTACAAATGCAATAGAAATAATAGTATTTCTTACCTTAAATTGTGGGTAATGATGTTTGTGGATGGTAGTGAAGAGTGGATATGGATGGTGTGGCCCTACTGAGCTGAGGTGGATATGTAATTGTAGTGCATTGTCATGATCTATTACTGCTTAAGACTACAAATGCAATAGAAATAATAGTATTTCTTACCTTAAATTGTGGGTAATGATGTTTGTGGATGGTAGTGAAGAGTGGATATGGATGGTGTGGCCCTACTGGGCTGAGGTGGATAGTAGAAGTTCTTGAACTGAAGTCGATGGTTGAACTGAGTGTCTAACTTTAAGTCAGTCAAGCCATTCAGTAAGTCAGTCAAGCCATTCAGTAAGTCAGTCAAGCCATTCAGTAAGTCAGTCAAGCCATTCAGTAAGTCAGTCAAGCCATTCAGTAAGTCAGTCAAGCCATTCAGTAAGTCAGTCAAGCCATTCAGTAAGTCAGTCAAGCCATTCAGTAAGTCAGTCAAGTCATTCAGTAGGTCAGTCAAGTCATTCAGTAGGTCAGTCAAGTCATTCAGTAGGTCAGTCAAGTCATTCAGTAGGTCAGTCAAGTCATTCAGTAGGTCAGTCAAGTCATTCAGTAGGTCAGTCAAGTCATTCAGTAGGTCAGTCAAGTCATTCAGTAAGTCAATCAAGTCATTCAGTAAGTCAGTCAAGTCATTCAGTAAGTCAGTCAAGTCATTCAGTAAGTCAGTCAAGTCATTCAGTAAGTCAGTCAAGCCATTCAGTAAGTCAGTCAAGCCATTCAGTAAGTCAGTCCCAGTTATTCAGTAAGTCAGTCAAGCCATTCAGTAAGTCAGTCAAGCCATTCAGTAAGTCAGTCAAGCCATTCAGTAGGTCAGTCAAGTCATTCAGTAGGTCAGTCAAGTCATTCAGTAGGTCAGTCAAGTCATTCAGTAGGTCGTCAAGTCATTCAGTAGGTCAGTCAAGTCATTCAGTAGGTCAGTCAAGTCATTCAGTAAGTCAGTCAAGCCATTCAGTAAGTCAGTCAAGCCATTCAGTAAGTCAGTCAGTCATTCAGTAGGTCAGTCAAGTCATTCAGTAGGTCAGTCAAGTCATTCAGTAGGTCAGTCAAGTCATTCAGTAGGTCATTCAAGTCATTCAGTAGGTCAGTCAAGTCATTCAGTAGGTCAGTCAAGTCATTCAGTAAGTCAATCAAGTCATTCAGTAAGTCAGTCAAGTCATTCAGTAGTCAGTCAAGTCATTCAGTAAGTCAGTCAAGTCATTCAGTAAGTCAGTCAAGTCATTCAGTAAGTCAGTCAAGTCATTCAGTAGGTCAGTCAAGTCATTCAGTAGGTCAGTCAAGTCATTCAGTAGATCAGTCAAGTCATTCAGTAAGTCAGTCAAGTCATTCAGTAAGTCAGTCAAGTCACTCAGTCAGTCAGTCATTCAGTCAGTCAAGTCAGTCAGTCACACAAACTTATGTTTACATCTTTTTATGTGTACAAAGTAACACTTCATTACGGCCACGGGTTATGTCTTGTCTAATATCTTTGTTTCTTCGTTAATTCAAGATCAAAACACATTCACTCTATTTTATTCTTCACAAACACAGCTGGCTTGTAGCCAGGACTTCTTAACGCGTATGAAATACGTACGAATGCTGGGGTCCGTGGTGGTGGGTAAGGCGGGTGGTGTCTGCTGAACCACAACAACAGTAGTAGTATCAAGACTGCTTGTGAGAATGGTTACTTGTTTTTCCTTCCCACAAACTGTAAGTAAGTTTATTCAGGTATACACAGATACAGTTACGAAGATTATCATACATGGCAGCATATGTGTAGAGAACCTAGGATAACCCAAAAGTCAGAGTGACAGTATTTCCATTGACTGACTTGGGTTATCCTAGGTTCTCTACACATATGCTGCTATGTATGATAATGTATGTAACTGTACTCACCTAATTGTGGTTGCAGGGGTCGAGACTCAGCTCCTGGCCCCGTGTATCTGAATAAACTTAGTTTACAGGAAGGAAAACAACAATTTCCCCTTTTCCTCAAAGCATGAGGATTCTTAGGCAGTAAATAACCATGCGCTCAAAATTTTTTCCCTCCTGCCGAACCGTGTAATATCATCTTTACGTCGTGTAAGATGATAATGTGTCGCAAATCTTAAATCGTGCAATACCGGTAACGTGCAACATAATCTCGTGCTAAATGACGTTCAACTGTAAATCAATTAACTGGTTTCCCTGAATCCCTTCACACAATGTTACCCTGCTCACACTCTAACAGATCGTCATGTCCCAAAAACCATTCGTCTCCATTCACTCCTATCTAACACGCTCACACATGCTTGCTGGAAGTCCAAGCCCCTCGCCCACAATACCTCCTTTACCCCTTCCCTCCAACCTTTTCTAGGACGACCCCTACCCCGCCTTCCTTCCCCTACAGATTTATACGCTCTCCAAGTCATTCTACTTTGATCCATTCTCTCTAAATGACCAAACCACCTCAACAACCCTCTTCAGCCCTCTGACAAATACTTTTAGTAACTCCACACCTTCTCCTAATTTCCACATTCCGAATTTTCTGCATAATATTTACACACACATTGCCCTTAGACAAGACATCTCCACTGCCTCCAGCCTCCAGCTCCTCCTCGCTGCAGCATTTGCAACCCATGCTTCACACCCATATAAGAGTGATGGTACCACTATACTTTCATACATTCCCTTCTTTGCCTCCATGGATAACGTTTTTGTCTCCACAGATACCTCAACGCACCACTCACCTTTTTCCTTCATCAATTCTATGGTTAACCTCATCCTTCATAAACCCATCCGCTGACACGTCAACTCCCAAATACAGTGGACCCCGAGTTTCGTAAAACTTCACTCCTGAAGTCTGCTCAAGTGCCATTACCGAGCGAATTTACTCCTTAAGGAAAAATTTCACGTAGGTTAGTCTATTTCAGACCCCCAAAAATACACTTCCACAAGAACTTACAAAATTATACTTACATAATTGCACGATTTCCGGGTATTCGTTAACCGAGGGTCCACTGTATCTGAAAACATTTACTTCTTCCATAATCCCTCTCTCCAATGTGATATCCAATTTTTCTTTATTTAAATCGTTTGATACCCTCATCACCTTACTCTTATCTATGTTCACTTTTAACTTTCTACCTTTACACACTCTCCCAAACTCGTCCACTAACCTTTGCAACTTTTCTTTAGAATCTCTCATAAGCACAGTATCATCAGCAAAAAGTAACTGTGTCAACTCCCATTTTGCATTTAATTCTCCATAATTTAATCCCACCCCTCTCCCCAACATCCTAGCATTTACTTCTTTTACAACCCCATCTATAAATATATTAAACAACCATGGTGACATTACACATCCTTGTCTAAGACCTACTTTTACCGGGAAGTAATCTCTCTCTCTTCTACACACCCTAACCTGAGCCTCACTATCTTCATAAAAACTCTTTACAGCCTTCAGTAACTTACTACCTATTCCATACACTTGCAACATTTGCCACATTGCTCCCCTATCCACTCTATCATATGCCTTTTCTAAATCCATAAATACAATAAAAACTTCTCTACCTTTATCTAAATACTGTTCACATATATGCTTCACTGTAAACACTTGATCTACACATCCCCTACCACTCTAAAGCCTCCTTGCTCATCTGCAATCCTACTCTCTGTCTTACCTCTAATTCTTTCAATAATAACCCTGCCATACACTTTACCTGGTATACTCAGTAAACTTATTCCCTATAATTTTTACACTCTCTTTTATCCCCTTCCCTTTATATAAAGGAACTATACATGCTCTCTGCTAATCCCTAGGTACCTTTCCCTCTTTCATACATTTATTAAACAAAAATACCAACCACTCCAGCACTATATCCCCCTGCTTTTAACATTTCTGTCATGATTCCGTCAATTCCAGCTGCTTTACCCCCTTTCATTCTACGTAATGTCTCACGCACCTCCCCCAAACTCACATCCTGCTCTTCTTCACTCCTAAACGATGTTGTACCTCCCTGGCCAGTACATGAAATTACCGCCTCCCTTTTTTCATCGACATTTAAAAGTTCCTCAAAATATTCCCGCCATCTACCCAATACCTCCAGCTCCCCATCTACTAACTCCCTACTCTGTTTTTAACTGACAAATCCATTCTTTCCCCTAGGCTTTCTTACCTTGTTTATCTCACTCCAAAATTTTTCTTGTTTTCAGCAAAATTTCTTGACAGAGCCTCTCCCATTCTTTCATCCACTCTTCTTTTGCACACTCTCACCACTCTCTTCACCTTTCTTTTTACTCTCCATATACTCTGCTCTTCTATTAACACTTCTGTTTTGTAAAAACCTCTCATAAGCTACCTGTTTCTCTTTTATCACACCCTTTACTTCTTCATTCCACCACTCACTCCTCTTTCCTCCTGCACCCACCCTCCTATAGCCACAAACTTCTGCCCCACATTCTAATACTGCATTTTTAAAACTATCCCAACTCTCTTCAACCCTCCCCACTACTCATACTTGCACTAGCCCACCTTTCTGCCAATAGTTGCTTATATCTCACCCTAACTTCCTCCTCCCTTAGTTTATACACTTTTACCTCTCTCTTACTTGCTGTTTCCATTTTCTTTTTGTCCCATCTACCTTTTACTCTAACTGTAGCTACAACCAAATAATGAACTTCCTCCTCCCTTAGTTTATACACTTTTACCTCTCTCTTACTTGCTGTTTCCATTTTCTTTTTGTCCCATCTACCTTTTACTCTAACTGTAGCTACAACCAAATAATGATCTGATATATCCATTGCCCCTCTATATACATGTACATCCTGAAGCCTACCCATCAACCTTTTATCCACCAATACATAATCCAACAAACTACTTTACTTACGTGCTATATCATACCTTGTATATTTATTTATCCTCTTTTTCATAAAATATGTATTACTTATTACCAAACCTCTTTCTACACATAGCTCAATTAATGGTTCCCCATTTACATTTACCCCTGGCACCCCAAATTTACCTACTACTCCCTCCACAACATTTTTACCCACTTTAGCATTTAGATCCTCAACCACAATTACTGTGGGGAATTGTGAGAGATAAGTCTATCTGGGACACCGCCACTAGCAATAAACAAACTCCCAGGGAGATGACTGACTCGTATAATTTTACCGCAGTCATTCCCTTTAAGGTATGTGAGAACTTTACCCGCTCCTGGCCGCACCCAAGGGGTACCTTCAATATTCTCGTTAACCCACTGCACTCTGGACCAGTATAAATAAATCTGAGAAGATCATTTATTATAATTATGATATGTTTAAATTTAAGTGGACTGTATTGGTTATTAAACAACTGATCAAACAGGAGAAGAGGTAGAGACACACAGTTAAGTTAACATGACCATCACTCACTAATTAACAGCATCATAGCGGTGTATCGTAGATCGTTGACCTAGCTAAAGTACATCTACTGTGCGTAACAATATCATTGGCCAATAACAAATTCGCAAGCAGAGTACTTGCTTTAGATGAGGGAGTCGTTCCGTTGTTGACGTCCTCCTGCGATCTGATTCGATCGCGATGGTAATAGCTGTCTCGTCGAGTCAAGGAAGGTTAATTTCCGTGCACTCTTATACGCCCACGAGACCGAGCGTTAGTTAACATGTGGTTGGTCGGGGTAGCGAATCAAATCCTCTCGCTAATCCGACCTTTTGTACTGTTTATACGTATAACTTTACATATTACGTATATCCTGGCTTAATGCCCCACTAGTTTATACACATTCACAGTCTCGATACTTGGATTTCGAGTAGATAACTTGGATATGTTAGTTCATTTCAACCGCGTCCAATATGGCGGTCGGGGTATGGCGTACCCAAGCTAGCCTCGCCCGGTACAATCAACCCCTGATTATTTACAACTCGGTTTCACTATATTCACCATTTCACAATATTCATCGAATACATTTCAGTCTCTTCTCAGACGAAAACTCCCTGCATCAGGGGTTACGACTTTATCCTGCCGTATGGTCATTTCACTCAGTTCAAATAGGCCTATGACCGCGTCACTTGCCGGTACACCTTAATTCACAATTATTGTCCTATTACTGGACCTCCTGGACCGATTGTCCCACTTGATATTCGCCGCTCACTGGATATTCCTCCACATTACGAAAGGAGGTAATTAAATCCGATTTGGTGGGCGGAGTCTCCAAAGTTTGACAGGCCATTTCACCACCTGATCTCGGGTCGCTAGGCTCGCGGTTCACTCTCTGCCCATTCCCTCTACCCCGCTCCCTGCCCACTTCACGAGGCATCTCGCGCATGCGTGTGAATTCGTTGGTTCTTTTCAGTTAATGTTAAGCTAACAGCAACACATTAATGATATCTATTCATATTGGAAAGTTTATCAATTACAACTTTCGGAAAATACCAATATTTTCCACACTGCGGCCGGGCAGAGTTCGTTGTTAGACGAATCAAATTGTATCTCGTAAATTTTTGACTATGACTATTTTGCACGTACACAATCTTGCTGTTTTCGTTACGAATCCACTGCAAGGATACCTCATTATCAGACCAAATTATGGTGTCGCTAATATTTATCTCCGGCAATTTACTCCGTAAATAATCAGCTAATTTGACACCCACATAAATGGCGGTTAATTCCAACTGAGGTAAAGTACGTAATTTAATTAGAGCCACTTTAGTTTTAGACATGACAAGAGAAATATCTTTATCACATTGAAGATAAGCGACTGCTCCATACGCAATTTAGAAGCATCGCAAAAAAATGTGGAGGGTATTTTCCACTCCAGAGCGGACTGCACACCGCGGGAACTCCAACATTGGAACTCTTCATAATCACCAATTAATTCTTCCCACCTGTTAACGAATTCTCAGGTAGGGTTTCATCCCAAGCACACTTCTGCTTCCATGCCTCTTGTACCAACTTCCCTCGGATTGTAAGAGGCGCCACTAAGCCTAGTGGATCGAAACATTTTGAAACTTCAGCAAGCAGGGTTCTCTTCGTTAATTTCTTGGGCATACTATAATTATTAGACTTTAACGATATCAAGTCTCTTTCAGTATCCCAAGTCAGTCCCAATACATTGCTACACCCAGATACTTCATCGCCGGGATTATCTTTATTTATTTGGTCCTTTAACCTGGACGAATTACTGTTCCACTCCCTGAGAGGCGTATTTGCACCTTGCATTATGTCATTAGCCCCTTCATATATCTTCATTAGCTCCTCTTCAGTTGACGTCACACCCAGGAAATTGTCCACATAGAATTGTTTACTCATTATGTCACTCAGTGGACCGCCTGTACGTTTAAGGTGCGCATTTATCGTCGCCTGAAGTAAGAACGGACTAGAAGTAGCCCGAATAAGACACTTCTGAATCTGAAAGTTTTCAGCGGACTAAGTGGATTGCTAGGATCCTCTGGCCACAGAAATCTTGTGTAATCCCGATCCGTCTCTTGCAATCCCACTCCCAGGAAAGCTTTACTTATATCTGCCATAAAGGCATAATTATTAACTCTGAAATTCAACAACACATCTCCCAATTTCTCCGTCAGCGCGGACCTGTCATTAAACAATCATTCAAACTAGGTACATTTTTATTACCCCTGGCACTACAATTAAACACGATCCTCAAAGGGGTGGTTTTGAATCCTTCTTCACTCCGTGATGAGGTAAGTAGTGGCCATAAATATTGGCTTGCTCAGGGGGTACCTCCTCTATGAACTGATTATTTAACTGTTCATTAATGATCGTATTATAAGCAGTCAACAATTCTGGTGTCTTACTCAATTCGTGGAGCTGGGCCTTTAACTGACCAACGCCATCCGGTAATTAGTGGGTAGTTCCGGATGGTTTAGCTTCCATGGGAGTCGCACCCAGTATTGTCCAGACTCAAATTTAACATCCTTCAGGTATTGTTCCTGAGTGAAGGAATCATCTGGACTTTCTTCATTTACATTAATCCCCACTGTCCAGTTCCCACAATTTATGCACTGGTTTAACAGCATCCTCTATAGAAGAATATTTACACTGGGGTTAACTTTCATGAGTAAGACACACCGTGACTGTATTTATGGCTTCCTCCAGTCATTCATTACTGCGAGGAAGCCTGCCATAAATTACATGGCCTGCACCAGTGTTGAGAAGAGTGACACCACCTTTCTTCGTCATACCCTTCACGAAGGTGGCATAATAGTCACTGCCTATCAAAACACTTACTGGTCCCACCGAGTCATTGCTTACTACGGAGGGTGCCAGTTTCACATTAGTCTCCCTGTGCTTGCCAGCCACATTAACTCCATTAAGTTCAGCCATGGTTATAGGATCAATAACCACTGAGGGTACAAATTAAATAGACCCTTTATTATTCATGGGCTTGCCAGCCACACTAACTCCATTAAGTTCAGCCATGGTTATAGGATCAATAACCGCTGAGGGTACAAATTAAATAGACCCTTTATTATTCATGGGCTTGCCAGCCACACTAACTCCATTAAGTTCAGCCATGGTTATAGGATCAATAACCGCTGAGGGTACAAATTTAAATAAATTGTTTATAAAGGTGATTCTCACACCTTACTCTTGCACAAATCGTAGCCACGCCTGTGCTAGCAATTAATTGGACTAATTACTGTCCACCACACAATTAATTAACTGTGTACTCTATACTCACTTCCTATGATCAGTCACTTATTTATTAATTAATTAATTCAATAATGATTAATTCACTAATCACATCCGGTTCAGGACGGACCAACGGGCGCTGTGGGGAATTGTGAGAGATAAGTCTATCTGGGACACCGCCACTAGCAATAAACAAACTCCCAGGGAGATGACTGACTCGTATAATTTTATCGCAGTCATTCCCTTTAAGGTATGTGAGAACTTTACCCGCTCCTGGCCGCACCCAAGGGTACCTTCAATATTCTCGTTAACCCACTGCACTCTGGACCAGTATAAATAAATCTGAGAAGATCATTTATTATAATTATGATATGTTTAAATTTAAGTGGACTGTATTGGTTATTAAACAACTGATCAAACAGGAGAAGAGGTAGAGAACACACAGTTAAGTTAACATGACCATCACTCACCTAATTAACAGCATCATAGCGGTGTATCGTAGATCGTTGACCTAGCTAAAGTACATCTACTGTGCGTAACAATATCATTGGCCAATAACAAATTCCAAGCAGAGTACTTAGCTTTAGATGAGGGAGTCGTTCCGTTGTTGACGTCCTCCTGCGATCTGATTCGATCGCGATGGTAATAGCTGTCTCGTCGAGTCAAGGAAGGTTAATTTCCGTGCACTCTTATACGCCCACAAGACCGAGCGTTAGTTAACATGTGGTTGGTCGGGGTAGCGAATCAGATCCTCTCACTAATCCGACCTTTTGTACTGTTTATACGTACAGTGGTACCCCGACTTACGATATTAATCCGTCAGAGAGGGCATATTTTAAAGCGAAACAATCGTAAAACGAATCAATTTTCCCCATAAGAAATAATGGAAATAAATTTAATCCGTCCAAGACTTCCAAAAGTAGTTAAATAAAATATTTTTTAGAACTTTTGGACATTAAATAATACAGAATTGAATAAAGAATACATAAATACATGCAAATATTTTACAATAACATGTCACTTACATTTATTGAAGAGTTGTTGATGTGTGGAGGACGGGAGGAGGGGAGAAGGTGGAGTAGTATGCTAGTGTTTGGAAGGGGAATCCCCTTCCATTAACACTGCAGGTGGTAAGTTCTTTTCTGGGGTTACTTCCTTTTTTTTTGAATGCCACTAGGACCAGCTTGAGAGTCACTAGACCTCTTTCTAACAACAAATTTGTCCAGGAGATCTGTGTCTGGCGATTCTTTAACACATCCCTGAAATGACACACCACTGTGTCATTGTACAGGTTGCCAGCACGGCCTGCAACAGCATGGTTAGGGTGATATTCATCCATAAATGCTTGCACATCACTCCATTTGGCACAGATCTCCCTAATCCTTGAAGAAGGCACATTCTTCCATTTTTGTTCCACCTCCACCTCCTCCTCTGAACCATTGTCCTGACCTCTGCTCTCTTGTTCCAGTTGCTGTTGAAGCTCTTGCAGATCTTCAGTGGTTAGCTCTTCCTTGTGCTCCTCCACCAACTGTTCCACATCGTCACCACTCACCTCTAACCCCAAAGACTTGCCCAATTCCACAATTTCTTCCAAAACAGGCTCAGGCTCAGGCTCAGGGTTCTGAGGCTCAGCCCCAAAACCTTCAAAATCCCTCTCTAGGACACAGTCTGGCCACAATTTTCTCCAGGCAGAGTTCAAAGTCCTGGTAGTCACTCCCTCCCAAGCCTTACCTATAAGGTGTACACAATGCAGCATATGGAAATGTTTTTTCCAAAATTCTCTTAGAGTTATGTTCATGTCTGTGGTCACATCAAAGCACTTTTGAAACATTGCTTTGGTATAGAGTTTTTAAAGTTGGAAATGACCTGCTGGTCCATGGGCTGGAGGAGAGGAGTGGTATTAGGGGCAAGAACTTCACTTTGATGAATTTAAACTCCTCCACAATTTTCTCTACCAAGTTTGGAGGATGACAAGGAGCATTGTCCATTATCAGGAGGCACTTAAGTGGCAAATTATTGTCCAATAGATATTTCTTCACACTGGGGCCAAACACTTCATTGAACCAATCTAAGAAAATGTCCTTTGTGACCCAAGCCTTTTTGTTAGACTTCCACATCACACACAAGTTAGACTTGCTGACACCGCATCTGCCAAACACTCGGGATTTTCAAAAGATACACCAGTAAAGGCTTCACTTTGCAATCACCACTGGCATTGGCACACAGCATCAAAGTTAGCCTGTCTTTCATAGGCTTATGTCCTGGCTGTGCCTTTTCCTCCTGAGTAATGTAGGTCCTGTTGGGCATTTTCTTCCAAAACAGGCCTGTTTCATCACAATTAAACACTTGTTGGGGGAGGAATTGTTCAGCCTCTAGGTACTCCTGGAATTCAGGAACATATTTTTCAGCCGCACTTTTGTCACAACTGGCTCCCTCACCATGCCTCACAACACTATGTATGCCACTTCGATTCTTAAATTTGTAAAACCAGCCTCTGCTGGCTTTAAATTCGCTCACTTCAGCACTCGTTGCAGGCATTTTCTTAAGGAGATCATCATGCAACTGCCTTGCTTTTTCACATATTATTCCCTCCGAAACAGTATCTCCTGCTAACTGTTTCTCGTTGATCCACACCAACAACAACCTTTCCACATTTTCCAGCACTTGTGGTCTCTGTTTTGTGATCACAGATGCACCTTTTGCAACAACAGCTTCCTTGATTTTACTTGAATATTTCTTATCCACAATGGTAGCGATGGTAGAATAGGGTTTACCATACAGCCTGGCTAGCTCACTGATACGCACTCCACTTTCATATTTTTCTATTATCTCCTTCTTCACTTCTATCGTACATATATTTCTGTTCCTCTTTGCCACAGGCTTAGCACTAGGATCTTTCCTTGGACCCATGGTAGCTTATTTAGCAGTTGCAAGCACTAAAAACAGCAGTGGAATAATGACAATATACTGGTATGAATGCGTGGGTGTGGGTGGGTGGTCGCTCTCGCTTGTAAACAATAGCACTGACGCTCCCTGGAGTGCCACTCAGCTGGGCGCCAAGCGGACAGGTCCGGTACGAATGTCGGTAAACGAAGCAAACATCGTAAGTCACAAACAAATTTCTTACGTTATAAATATCGGTTACCGAAAATAACGTAAGATGATAACATCGTAAGCCGGGGTTCCACTGTATAACTTTACATATTACGTATATCCTGGCTTAATGCCCCACTAGTTTATACACATTCACAGTCTCGATACTTGGATTTCGAGTAGATAATTTGCGATATGTTAGTTCATTTCAACCGCGTCCAATATGGCGGTCGGGGTATGGCGTACCCAAGCTAGCCTCGCCCGGTACAATCAACCCCTGATTATTTACAACTCGGTTTCACTATATTCACCATTTCACAATATTCATCGAATACATTTCAGTCTCTTCTCAGACGAAAACTCCCCTGCATCAGGGGGTTACGACTTTATCCTGCCGTATGGTCATTTCACTCAGTTCAAATAGGCCTATGACCGCGTCACTCGCCGGCGGTACACCTTAATTCACAATTATTGTCCTATTACTGGACCTCCTGGACCGATTGTCCCACTTGATATTCGCCGCTTCACTGGATATTCCTCCACATTACGAAAGGAGGTAATTAAATCCGATTTGGTGAGCGGAGTCTCCAAATTCGACAGGCCATTTCACCACCTGATCTCGGGTCGCTAGGCTCGCGGTTCACTCTCTGCCCATTCCCCTCTACCCCGCTCCCTGCCCACTTCACGAGGCATCTCGCGCATGCGTGTGAATTCGTTGGTTCTTTTCAGTTAATGTTAAGCTAACAGCAACACATTAATGATATCTATTCATATTGGAAAGTTTATCAATTACAACTTTCGGAAAATACCAATATTTTCCACAATTACTCTCTCACTTGGTTCAAAACTCCCCACACACTCACTCAACATTTCCCAAAATCTCTCTCTCTCCTCTACACTTCTCTCTTCTCCAGGTGCATAAACACTTACTATAACCCACTTTTCACATCCAACCTTTATTTTGCTCCACATAATCCTTGAATTTATACATATATATGTGTATATATATATATATTATAGAACAATAGTAATAAAAAAAATTTTGTATTGTTGGTGTGTATAAAAAAGTTTTGTAAATAATATATTGATGATAATGTTTGTGCGGTTATTGTGTACATTACACCTTACTTTGTTCTCACAGGCCACATGAGTTATTTGGAAAAAAAAATATTGGAAAATACAAGAAACCTTCGAATGGGAGTAAATATAAGTGTACTGGTGGGAGAGGCATTCACTGCTGTTGCCATACGCAGCTCATTTTCTGCTAACTTTACGCCTCTATATCTCAGTAAGCACTGATCACAAAAAAATTTTAGGCTTTAAACACTCAGCAAATTAATCCTAACATTTTGGTAAGAAAAAATAATAATTTTTTTTTTTTCGAATATTTTGCAGCATAGGAAGACAGTCAAAGGGTTAAGAGGAAAGTGATGTTGACCCTGAGTTTAGTGGCTTTGAGATGGATGCGGCCACAAGTGGTCGAGGAAATATCAGAAACTTCAATAATAACCCATGTGCAACATCCTTTCAATTTTGATACCACTGGTCATGTCATCCTGCCAGAATATCCTATAACCTATACCCTAAGTAAAGAGAAACTATTCTGGAACGTGTGTAATACGTGTAATGCATGTGTAATACGTAAGGGTGTCTGGACCTCACACACTGAGGTCCGAAGTTTGAATCCCCGGTATGGCTGGATGACATTAGGATGTGTTTCCATAAGACACCTACTGTCCATGTTCGCCCATCAGTATAAAATGGGTACCTGGGTGTTAGTCAACTAGTGTGGGTCGCATCCTGGGACAAAAACTGACCTAATTTACCCAAAATGCTCGGAGCATCACAAGTGGCTTTCTATATAGTAGTATGTCATTGATGTCAGCTAGGCCTGTATACCTTGTATGTGTACTTGTAGAAATAAAGATTTATTATTATTATATAGTTGGCAGGCCGGCTGGGTGGGTGGGTGGCCGGGTGGCTGGCTGGGTAGGTGGGAGGTGGCCGGGTGGCTGGCTGGGTAGGTGGGAGGTGGCCGGGTGGGTGGTCGACTTGCTGGTTGACTGACTGGCTGGCTGGTTGGGTGGCTGGCTGATTGACTTTATCTGTCTCTCCGTCTGTATCTGTATATCTCTCTCTC
Source organism: Cherax destructor (assembly GCA_009830355.1). NCBI lineage: Eukaryota > Metazoa > Arthropoda > Malacostraca > Decapoda > Parastacidae > Cherax > Cherax destructor. The sequence goes on from WNWK01023008.1 coordinate 26,682, forward strand.
TCTGTCTCTGCCTATTTTTGTCTCTGTCTCTATCTCACAGGTACACATAAGTACAGTTATCATTTTATTTTTATTTTTTTATTAACACATAGGCCGTTTCCCACCAAGGCAGGGTGGCCTGACAAAGAAAAACTCATCATCATTCACTCCATCACTGTCTTGCCAGAGGCGCACTTACACTACAGCTACAAAACTGCAACATTAACACCCCTCCTTCAGAGTGCCGGCACTGTACTTCCCATCTCCAGGAATCAAGTCTGGCCTGCCAGTTTTCCTGAAGCCCTTCATAAATGTTACCTTGCCTAAACTCCAACAGCACGTCAAGTCCTAAAAACCATTTGTCTCCATTCGCTCCTATCTAACACGCTCACGCACGCTTGCTGGAAGTCCAAGCCCTTCGCACACAAAACCTCCTTTACCCCCTCCCTCCAACCTTTTCTAGGCTGACCCCTACCCCGCCTTCCTCCACTACAGATTTATACACTCTCGAAGTCACTCTATTTTGTTCCATCCTCTCTATATGTCCAAACCATCTCAATAACTCCTCCTCAGCTCTCTGGATAATAGTTTTGGTAATCCCACACCTCCTCCTAATCTCCAAACTACGGATTCTCTGCATTATATTCACACCACACATTGCCATCAGACATGACATCTCCACTGCCTCCAGCCTTCTCCTTGTTGCAACATTCACGACCCATGTCTCACACCCCCGGTGGCCTGGTGGCTAAAGCTCTCGCTTCACGCACGGAGGCCCCGGGTTCAATTCCCGGCGGGGCAGAAACATTTCGAAGTGTTTCCTTACACACACAGACACACACATACAACAGGCCTAGTGTCTAAGCGACATGTGCCTAGGACAAAATGGTAACTAACTAACTAACACCCATACAAGAGTGTTGGTATAACTATACTCTCATACATTTCCCTCTTTGCTTTCATGGATAAAGTTCTCTGTCTCCACAAGCTCCTCAGTGCACCACTCACCTTTTTTTTCCCTCGTTAATTCTATGATTCACCTCATCCTTCATATACCCATCTGCTGACACATCCACTCCCAAACATCTGAACACATTCACCTCCATACTCTCTCCCTCCAATCTGATATCCAGTCTTCCGTTATCTAATTTTTTTGTTATCCTCATCACCTTACTCTTTCCTATATTCACTTTTAATTTCATTCTTTTACATACCCTACCAAACTCATCCACCAATCTCTGCAATTTCTCTTCAGAATCCCCCAAAACCACAGTGTCATCAGCAAAGAGCAACTGTGACAACTCCCACTTTGTGTTAGATTCTTTATCTTTTAACCCCACACCTCTTGCCAACACCCAAGCATTCACTTCTCTTACAACTCCATCTATAAATATATTGAACAACCACGGTGACATCACACATCCCTGTCAAAGGCCTACTTTTACTTGGAAATAATCTCCCTCTCGCCTACATACTCTAACCTGACCCTCACTATCCTCGTAAAAACTTTTCACCGCTTTCAATAACCTACCTCCTTTTCCATACATTTGCAACATCTGCCACATTGCCTCCCTATCCACCCTATCATATGCCTTTTCCAAATCCATAAATGCCACAAACACCTCTTTACCCTTATCTAAATATTGTTCACCTATATGTTTCACTGCAAACACTTGGTCTACACACCCCCTACCCTTCCTAAAGCCTCCTTGTTCATCTGCTATCCTGCTCTCTGTTTATTATTATTATTATTATTATTATTAACACATCGGCCTATTCCCACCAAGGCAGGGTGGCCCGAAAAAGAAAAACTTTCATCATGATTCACTCCATCACTGTCTTGCCAGAGGGGTGCGCTTTACACTACAGTTATAAAACTACAACATTAACACCCCTCCTTCAGAGTGTAGACACTGTACTTTCCATCTCCAGGACTCAAGTCCGGCCTGCCGGTTTCGCTGAATCCCTTCATAAATGTTACTTTGCTCACACTCCAACAGCACGTCAAGTATTAACCCTTTGACTGTTTCGGTCGTATATATACGTCTTATGAGCCACTGTTTCGGACGTATCTATACGCCTAAATTCTAGCGGCCTCAAATCAAGCAGGAGAAAGCTGGTACGCCCACATGTAAGAGAATGGGTCTGTGTGGTCAGTGTGCGCAGTATAAAAAAAATCGGGCAGAAGGTGGTGCATTGTGGGAAAGCCATTTCAGTAGTCCATGTCCAGCATGCCTAGCGGTAACAAATACCTGACTCCCCGACGAATCTGGGACTCTTCTCTTCCCCAGTGATAGCTCTAACACAGATGGAAGTGTCTCTGAAGATTAATTTCATGGTTTTGAGGAGTTTGTGACCGAAAGCAATGCCCAGGATACCAGAAGGAAGGAAGGAAGGAAGAAAGTAAGGAAGGAAGGAAGAGATGAGAGGAAGGAAGGAAGGAAAGAAGAGATGAGAGGAAGGAAGGAAAGAAGGAGGAAAGGAAGGAAGGAAAGAAGAAAGGAAGAAAGAAAGAAAGAAAGGAAGGAGAGATGAGAGGAAGGAAGGAACAAAAGAAGTAAGAAAGGAAGGAATGAAGGAAGAAAGGAAGGCAGGAAGGAAGAGATGAGAGGAAGGAAGGAAGGAAGAGATGAATGGAAGGAAGGAAGTAAATAAGTAAGTAAGAAAGGAAGGAATGAAGGAATAAAGGAAGCTAGGAAGGAGGTTGTGGGGAAGAAGACATGGGTCCCCTTTTGTGTTGACAGGTTGACAGCAGTGAGGGTGGTGAGTAATGGTATAATATGTCATTTTGACAGCTGCCTTACCCTGACTCAGCAAATTTAGATGTCCACACACACACACGCAGCTTCAAGTGCTAAGGGAAGTTGATGGAAAGTGTCCAGTCATTATATATGTGTACAGTGGACCGCCGAGTAACGTAAAAACTTCATTCCAGAAGCCTGCTCAAGTGCCATTACCGAACGAATTTACTCCCTTAAGAAATAATGTCACGTAGGTTAGTCTATTTCAGACCCCCAAAAATACACTTCCACAAGCACTTACAATATTATACTTACATAATTGTATGATTTCCGGGGTGTTCGTTACTCGGGGTCCCTGTATATATATTATAGAACAATAGTAATAAAAAAATTTTTGCATTGTTGGTTTGTGTAAACAAGTTCTGTATACAATATAATGATAATAATGTTTGTGCAGTTATTGTGTTGCATACAACGAGTGTATATATGTACACAGCACCTTACTTTGGTCTCACAGGCCACATAAATTACTTGGAAAAAAAAATATTGGAAAATACAAGAAACCTTCAAATGGGAGTAAATATAAGTGTACCGGTGAGCGGCATGCGCCGCTGTTGCCATACGTGGCTCATTTTCTGCCAACTTTACGCCTCCATATCTCAGTAAGTATTGCTCGCAAAAAAAAAATTTTAGGATGAAAACAATCAGAAAAATAATCTTAACATTTTGATAAGAAAAAATAATTTTTTGTTTCGAATATTTTGCGGCAACAGGAGAGCACTCAGGATTGGGGCTTGCATTAGTTAAAGGGTTAAAAACCATTTGTCTCCATTCACTCCTATCAAACACGCTCACGCATGCTTGCTGGAAGTCCAAGCCTCTCGCACACAAAACCTCCTTTACCCCCTCCCTCCAACCTTTCCTAGGCCGACCCCTACCCCGCCTTCCCTCCACTACAGATTTATACACTCTCGAAATCATTCTGTTTCGTTCCATTCTCTCTACATGTCCAAACCACCTCAACAACCCCTCCTCAGCCCTCTGGATAATATTTTTGGTAATCCCGCACCTCCTCTTAATTTCCAAACTACAAATTCTCTGCATTATATTCACACCACACATTGACCTCAGACATGACATCTCCACTGCCTCCAGCCTTCTCTTCATTGCAACATTCATCACCCATGCTTCTCACCCATATAAGAGTGTTGGTATAACTATACTCTCATACATTCCTTTCTTTTCTTCCAATGACAAAGTTCTTTGTCTCCACAGACTCCAAAGTGCACCACTCACCCTTTTCCCCTCATCAATTCTCTGATTCACCTCATCCTTCATAGACTCATCTGCTGACACGTCCACTCCCAAATATCTGAATACATTCACCTCCTCCATACTCTCTCCCTCCAATCCCAAATATCTGAATACAGTCACCTCCTCCATACTCTCTCCCTCCAATCTGATATCCAATCTTTCATCACCTAATCTTTTTGTTATCCTCATTACCTTACTCTTTCCTATATTCACTTTCAATTTTCTTCTTTTACATACCCTACCAAACTCATCCACCAACCTCTGCAATTTCTCTTCAGAATCCCCCAAAAGCACAGTGTCATCAACAAAAAGCAACTGTGACAACTCCCACTTTGCATTTGATTCTTTATCTTTTAACCCCACACCTCTTGCCAAGACCCTCGCATTCACTTCTCTTACAACCCCATCTATAAATATAATGAACAACCACGGTGACATCACACATCCTTGTCTAAGGCCTACTTTTACTGGGAAATAATCACCCTCTCTCCTACAAATTCTAACCTGAGCCTCACTATCCTCATAAAAACTCTTCACTGCTTTCAGCAACCTACCTCCTATTCCATACACCTGCAACATCTGCCACATTGCCCCACTATCCACCCTATCATACTCCTTTTCCAAATTCATAAATGCCACAAAAACCTCTTTACCCTTATCTAAATACTGTTCACCTATGTTTCACTGTAAACACTTGGTCTACACACCCCTACCTTTCCTAAACCCCTTGTTCATCTGCTATCCTGCTCTCCGTCTTACTCCTAATTCTTTCAATAATAACTCTACCATACAGTTTACCAGGTATACTAACAACTTATTCCCTATATTTTTTGCACTATCTTTGTCCCTTGCCTTTATACAAAGGAATTATGCACGCTCTTGCCAATCCTTGGTATTTTTTCCCCTTTTCCAAAATTTAAAATAATAGCACCAACCCCAAAAAAATTTTCCCCCCC
>WNWK01023009.1:0-7500 GCA_009830355.1 Cherax destructor
AGCCTCGTTGCATACCTGTTCACTTTCTTTAGTTTCTTAACACGCTTTATCATGCGAGGGTTCCATGCTCTAAGGTGGGCCTGATAGAATATGATGTTTGTAGTGCCGAGTATGATTCTGTATCGAGATTCTTCGGAATTTCCAGACGAGCATATTACAGAGGCTATTCGGTTGATGCGTGCCTCTGGAATCATGCATGGGACTATGCTCTTCTCTAGGCCTTCCTTCGTGAGTGAGGTTTGCAGCTTCTGTCCCCAGAGTCTGTTATGAGTTTCTAGTGTTCGTAACCTTGTATTTGCAGTGGGTGAATTCAAGTAGACACTTGTCTGACTAATTGTTTAATCTGTTTATGTCCATTTGAAGCCTTGTCTTGTCCTGATAGGTTTTTATTCTCCTCATTAATTTTACATCTTCTGCAAACAGAGATACATCTAACTCTGTATCTACTGCTTCTTCATACACATACCAGAAACAGAGCTGGCCCTTGTACCAATCCTTTTGGAACCCCGCATGTTGTACTTTCCCACTGTAACATCTCATCTCTGATAATCACTCTTAGTCTGCTTCACCTAAGGTGTTCTATGAACTACAGTAATACATTTTATGTTATTCTTGCTTGCGTCTCAAGTTCTCGCCCCAGTATCTTTTGAGGTACACTACCATATGCTCACTTGCATTCTAAGAATATATAGTCAATGCATCCCTCTCTCTACTCCCTCACTTCAGTGGTTTTGTCAAAGAACTGCAATAGATTTGTGAGACAAGATCTTCCATTGCGTACCCATATACTCACATGTTTACGGTTGTAGGAGCCAAATCTTAGCTCCTGGTCCAACATTTTAGCTGGCAGCTATTGTACATGTGTGTGTGTCAGAGAGAGACACATGCCCTCCATCTTCCTCACACCTCTCCTTACTCTTCACGCCCCTCTCTCTTCCTCACATTCTGCTTCCCTCTTTTTCTCCTCCTACTCCTCCTCATCCACCTCCACCCCTCAGCTGGCTGGTCTCCATGACAACGCCAGGTCGCTACTCTCCTCTGTGTACATAACCGATTGCTCTCGTCTCCACACTCACATCCGTTTAGCAGACTTTTTTCTATACTATAGATGCTCTTCCTGCTTCCTGGTGAAACTTTGCTGGGTGGTCGAGTGTTCTGGTTTTAATTCCTATTCTGATATACATAAAAATTTGTAGTGAATAACTTTCTTGATACACCTTCTCTACTTAAGAATTTTAATATCAAAGTCGTATTTAAAAAAACTTTCGATAAAAAAGTCACCCAAAAAGGCTGACAGGTGTCTACAAGATTCCTTGTAAAAAAAATGTGATAAAGTTTATTTGGTCAAACTAGGAAAAGTCCTGAACTAAGATTACAACAACATAAATATAGCATTAAAACTAGACAAGATTCTAATGTTCTTTTTATTCATGTGAGAGATTTTAACCGTCCAATTAATTTTCAAAAAGCTGAGAAAGTTAGATCAAGTAGGTCCAAAGCTGAGAGACAAATATAACAGAATCAAGTTTCATAAAAAAAAAAAAAATTGAAATTAATATGAATATTTCTTTAGGATTATATAAATTTGTATTCATTTATAATTAATAGAATTTGGGAAGAATTTAGGTTAAAGTCTTAAAGTTTGGGTACAATATAAGCTGTGTTTGACGGGTCCTTGACTACCTACCTATTTCATCATAAAAAGTTCAGGCATTCTAAGTAGACCGCGAGGTGTAATTTCGTCCTTATATGCCTTTCTGTTGATCTTTTATTTTTAAATTTCCTTAATAATGTGAGAAATCACGAAAGCACTTGGAATTTCACTATATTTTTTCACTGGTTGTTTTGCATATTGTGATATCACCTGTTTACTGTGATTATATATATATATATATATATATATATATATATATATATATATATATATATATATATATATATATATATATATATATATATATATATATATATATATATATATATATTATACATATATATATATGTCGTGCCGATTAGGTAAAACTTGCGATTTTGGCTTAAATAGCAACGCTCACCTTGCCATATAAGACAAGTCAAAATTTGTGTATGCAATAATTTCGCCAAAATCATTCTGAACATAACGGAAAAATATATTTCATTGTGTTTGTTTATTATTAAATTAATGTTAACGTATCTAAAATATATTATGTTGGGTTAGGCTAAATTAAATTGCGCTTGTTGTAATAAGGTTAGGTAGGTTTCAAAGTTTCTCTGTTTAAATTACATAACATAAATGAAAAATATCTTTAAATGTAAAGAAATTTTGAAAGGACTTAATTTAGATAGTTCTTTATTGACAGTTTTACCTAACGCACGACATATTTATATATATATATATATATATATATATATATATAATATATATATATATTATATATATATATATATATATATATATATATATATATATATATATATATATATATATGTCGTGCCCATTAGGTAAAACTGGTCAATTAAAGAACTCATCTAAAATTAAGTCCTTTTAAAATTTTCTATACGTTAAAGATATATTTTTTAATTAGTTAATGTAAAATTTATAATTTGTACCAAGAAAATTGAAACTACCTAACTTATATAAATATATATATATATATATATATATATATATATATATATATATATATATATATATATATATATATATATATATATATATATATATATATATATATATATATATATATATATATATATATATATATATATATATATATATATATATATATATATATATATATATATATATATATATATATATATATTTTATATATATATATATATATATATGCTGTGCTTATTGGAGATTCTAAAGAAAAGTTGCAAAGGTTAGTGGACGAGTTTGAGAGGGTGTGTAAAAGTAGAAAGTTGAAAGTGAACATAGATAAGAGTAAGGTGATGAGGGTATCAAACGATTTAGATAAAGAAAAATTGGATATCACATTGCAGAGAGGGAGTATGGAAAAAGTGAATGTTTTCAGATATTTTGGAGTTGACTTGTCAGCGGATGGGTTTATCAAGGATGAGGTTAACCATAGAACTGATGAAGGAAAAAAGGTGAGTGGTGCGTTGAGGTACCTGTGGAGACAAAAAATGATATCTATGGAGGCAAAGAAGGGAATGTATGAAAGTATAGTGGTACCAACACTCTTACATGGGTGTGAAGCTTGGGTTGTAAATGCTGCAGCGAGGAGGCGGCTGGAGGCAGTGGAGATGTCCTGTCTAAGGGCAATGTGTGGTGTAAATATTATGCAGAAAATTAGGAGTGTGGAAATTAGGAGGAGGTGTGGAGTTACTAAAAGTATTAGTCAGAGGGCTGAAGAAGGATTGTTGAGGTGGTTTGGTCATTTAGAGAGAATGGAACAAAGTAGAATGACTTGGAGAGCGTATAAATCTATAGGGAAAGGAAGGAGGTGTAGGGGTCGTCCTCGAAAAGGTTGGAGGGAGGGGGTAAAGGAGGTTTTGTGGGCGAGGTGCTTGGACTTCCAGCAAGCGTGTGTGAGTGTTAGATAAGAGTGAATGGAGACGAATGGTTTTTGGACCTGACCAGCTGTTGGAGTGTGAGCAGGGTAATATTTAGTGAAGGGATTCAGAGAAACCGGTTATTATAGATTTAGCCGGACTTGAGACCTGGAAATGGAAAGTACAATGCCTGCACTTTAAAGAAGGGGTCTGGGATATTGACAGTTTGGCGGGACTATTCTAAACTGTCGTATTTCAGCGCCTCTGCAAAGGCAGTGATTATGTATGAATGAGGTGAAAGTGTTGAATGATGATGATTTTTTTTTTTTTTTGGTCGTTTACTTTCTTTTTGGGGGTCACCCTGCCTCGGTGGGAGACGGCCGATAAATATATATATATATATATATATATATATATATATATATATATATATATATATATATATATACACACAATATATATATATATATATATGTCGTGCCGATTAGGTAAAACTTGTCAATTAGCATGAACTCATCTAAAATTAAGTCCTTTCTAAAATTTCCTCTTATACGTTTAAAGATATATTTTTTCATTTATATTAATGTAAGAATTTATAATTTTGTACCAAGAGAAACTTTGAAAACCTACCTAACCTTATTACAACAAGCGCAATTTAATTTAGCTAACCCATCTAAATATATTTTAGATACGTTAACATTAATTTATTAATAAACAAACACAATGAAATATATTTTTTCGTTATGTTCAGATTGATTTTGGCGAAATTATTGCATATACAAATTTTCACTTGTCTTATATGGCAGGTGAGCGTTGCTATTTAAGCCAAAATCGCAAGTTTTACCTAATCGGCACGACATATATATATATATATATATGTGTTTTATATATATATATATATATATATATTATATATATATATATATATATATATATATACACACAATATATATATATATATATATATGTCGTGCCGATTAGGTAAAACTTGCGATTTTCTTAAATAGCAACGCTCCTTGCCATATAAGACAAGTGAAAATTTGTGTATGCAATAATTTCGTTAAAATCATTCTGAACATAACGAAAAAATATATTTCATTGTGTTTATTTATTATTAAATTTATGTTAATGTATCTAAAATATATTTAGTTGGGTTAGGCTAAATTAAATTGCGCTTGTTGTAATAAGGTTAGGAAGGTTTTCAAAGTTTCTCTTGGTACAAAATTATAAATTCTTACATTAACATAAATGAAAAAATATATCTGTAAACGTATAAGAGAAAATTTTAGAAGAACTAATTTTAAATGAGTTCTTGCTAATTGACTAGTTTTACCTAATCGCACGACATATATATATATATATATATATATATATATATATATATATATATATATATATATATATATATATATATATATATATATATATATATATATATATATATATATATATATATATATATATATATATATATATATATATATATATATATATATATATATATATATATATATATATAATATATATATATATATATATATATATATATATATATATATATATATATATATTTATTAACACATCGGCCGATTCCCACCAAGGCAGGGTGGCCTGAAAAAGAAAAACTATCACTGTCTTGCCAGAGGGGTGCTTACACTACAGTTATAAAACTGCAACATTAACACCCCTCCTTCAGAGTGCAGACACTGTACTTCCCATCTCCAGGACTCAAGTCCGGCCTCCCGGTTTCCCTGAATCCCTTCATAAATGTTACTTTGCTCACACTCCAACAGCACGTCAAATATTAAAAACCATTTGTCTCCATTCACTCCAATCAAATACGCTTACACATGCTTGCTGGAAGTCTAAGCCCATCGCACACAAAACCTCCTTTACCCCCTCCCTCCAACCTTTCCTAGGCCGACCCCTTCCCCGCCTTCCCTCCACTACAGATTTATGCACTCTCGAAGTCATTCTGTCCCGTTCTATTCTCTCTACATGTCCGTACCACCTCAACAACCCCTCCTCAGCTCTCTGGATAATAGTTTTGGTAATCCCGCACCTCCTCCTAATTTCCAAACTCCGAATTCTCTGCATTATATTCACACCACACATTGACCTCAGACATAACATCTCCACTGCCTCCAGCCTTCTCCTCGTTGCAACATTCATCACCCATGCTTCACACCCATATAAGAATGTTGGTATAACTATACTCTCATACATTCCCCTCTTTACTTCCATGGACAAGGTTCTTTGTCTCCACAGACTCCAAAGTGCTTCACTCACCCTTTTCCCCTCATCAATTCTATGATTCACCTCATCCTTCATAGACCCATCTGCTGACATGTCCACTCCCAAATATCTGAATACATTCACCTCCTCCATACTCTCTCCCTCCAATCTGATATCCAATCTTTCGTCACCTAATCTTTTTGTTATCCTCATCACCTTACCCTTTCCTATATTCGCTTTAAATTTTCTTCTTTTACACACCCTACCAAATTCATCCACCAACCTCTGCAACTTCTCTTCAGAATCTCCCAAAAGCACAGTGTCATCAGCAAAAAGCAACTGTGACAACTCCCACTTTGTATTTGATTCTTTATCTTTTAACCCCACACCTCTTGCCAAGACCCTCACATTCACTTCTCTTATAACCCCATCTATAAATATATTGAACAACCACAGTGACATCACACATCTTTGTCTAAGGCCCACTTTTACTGGGAAATAGTCCCCCTCCCTTCTACACACTCTAACCTGAGCTTCACTATCCTCATAAAAACTCTTCACTGCTTTCAATAACCTACCTCCTATTCCATACACCTGCAACATCTGCCACATTGCCCCCTATAAATATATATATATATATATATATATATATATATATATATATATATATATATATATATATATATATATATATATATATATATATATATATAATATAGTCGTGCCGATTAGGTAAAACTGGTCAATTAGAAAGAACTCATCTAAAATTAAGTCCTTTCTAAAATTTTCTCTTATACGTTTAAAGATATATTTTTTTCATTTATGTTAATGTAAGAATTTATAATTTTGTACCAAGAGAAACTTTGAAAACCTACCTAACCTTATTACAACAAGCGCAATTTAATTTAGCCTAACCCAACTAAATATATTTTAGATACGTTAAAATTAATTTAATAATAAACAAACACAATGAAATATATTTTTTCGTTATGTTCAGAATGTTTTTGCGAAATTATTGCATACACAAATTTTCACTTGTCTTATATGGCAAGGTGAGCGTTGCTATTTAAGCCAAAATCGCAAGTTTTACCTAATCGGACGAATATTTTATATATATATATATATATATATATATATATATATATATATATATATATATATATATATATATATATAAACTAGCTGTACCCGGCCATGCGTTGCTGTGGCTCAGTCTGGTTTGCCGACTCTAGGACACGCAACATATAATTGTCTATGTGAGAAGCAATCCGTGTCTAGATCTAAACTGTGCAGTTATAAAATTATATATATATATATATATATATATATATATATATATATATATATATATATATATATATATATATATATATATATATATATTTTAAAAGGTAAAACTGGTCAATTAGCAAGAACTCATCTAAAATTGAGTCCTTTCTAAAATTTTCTCTTATACGTTTAAAGATATATTTTTTCATTTATGTTAATGTAAGAATTTATAATTTTGTACCAAGAGAAACTTTGAAAACCTACCTAACCTTATTACAACAAGCGCAATTTAATTTAGCCTAACCCAACTAAATATATTTTAGATACGTTAACATTAACTTAATAATAAACAAACACAATGAAATATTTTTTTCGTTGTGTTCAGAATGATTTTGGCGAAATTATTGCATACACAAATTTTCACTTGTCTTATATGGCAAGGTGAGCGTTGCTATTTAAGCCAAAATCGCAAGTTTTACCTAATCGGCACGACAT
>WNWK01023009.1:10000-31670 GCA_009830355.1 Cherax destructor
GGGGATGAGATGAAAAGCTGTAAGCCACTTGCATGAAAGCTGGCTGCCTTGGATCAACGTCTAGCGTGAGCTAGACGCCAAGGTATTGGACCAGTGTGGTACGGTCGGCAAAGCACTGCGTACCTTGTCATGAGGTTCGTAGGTTCGAATCTCTGTCGGCCAGAGATCAGTGTTTGTATATGTCGTGCCGATTAGGTAAAACTTGCGATTTTGGCTTAAATAGCAACGCTCACCTTGCCATATAAGACAAGTGAAAATTTGTGTATGCAATAATTTCGCCAAAATCATTCTGAACAAAACGAAAAAAATATATTTCATTGTGTTTGTTTATTATTAAATTAATGTTAACGTATCTAAAATATATTTAGTTGGGTTAGGCTAAATTAAATTGCTCTTGTTGTATTAAGGTTAGGTAGGTTTTCAAAGTTTCTCTTGGTACAAAATTATAAATTCTTACATTAACATAAATTAAAAAAAAATATCTTTAAACGTATAAGAGAAAATTTTAGAAAGGACTTAATTTTAGATGAGTTCTTGCTAATTGACCAGTTTTACCTAATCGGCACGACATATATATATATATATATATATATATATATTTTATTAACACATCGGCCGATTCCCACCAAGGCAGGGTGGCCCGAAAAAGAAAAACTTTCATCATCATTCACTCCATCACTGTCTTGCCAGAAGGGTGCTTTACACTACAGTTATAAAACTGCAACATTTACACCCCTCCTTCAGAGTGCCGGCACTGTCCTTCCCATCTCCAGAACTCAAGTCCGGCCTGCCGGTTTCCTGAATCCCTGAATCCCTTCAAATATATATATATATATATATATATATATATATATATATATATATATATATATATATATATATATATATATATATATATATATATATATATATATATATATATATATGTCCTTCTGTTTAAGTCTAATCGTCCAGTTTGGCATATTTGGCAAGGATGTGCTTTGCCAAATTAGCCGAATTAATATTTTTTTCCCCCATAAATCAGCGGAAATCGATCTGAGCATTACAAAAAAAATTATAAAATTGATTTTAAGAAACAGTAAATTCTATGTTAGTCTTGGTACAAAAATTAAAATCTGTACATCATTGTTAATGAAAAAAAAATTATCTATCAATCAGTAAGGGCTCCGCTTAAGCACTCAAGTCTTGTCTCTGCTAGCATCTGCCTATTCGTTAGAGGTACGCTATCGTTCACTCATAGCTTCTCTCTTCATTCCACTTGCAGAGTTCTTTCCTTGATGCTGAGAAGAAGATTTATAGACTCACCTAAGTAATTATTGGCCTCTAAAGTATCGGCCAATTTTGCTACCTCTAGAAAGGAAGTCAACTTGTGATCTTCCAGGAAGAATATAAACATGACCAACGGCTCTCAGAAAATTGTCTAGCAGAATTAATTGCACCAATTCACTCAAATTAGAGATGCCTGCTGCCTTATATGTCTTAAATATTTTTCCTGGAGCCTGCCAAAATCTACGCCCGATTACCTATTCAACTTAAATCACGTCTGCAATTAGCAGGTATACAATGATGTGCGCTGAGCACCGTAGTCTTTACAGTGCCGTAATTAGAGAAGTTCTCATCACACAGGCTAGAAGTAAATTTCAGTGTCTTATCATACAATGCTTTGTGAACAATTCCTGTCCACTACAGAGCTCGAGGTTGATTTTCAAATAACTCGAAAAATTGCTCAGGCTCTCAGTCGGAGGAACGAGGTACCAGGGACACTGATTTTTGCAGATTAAAATATTCACAGATACAATGGTACCGTCTCCTCTCCTTCTCCCACCATACTTTTCCTTACCAAAGGCGAGGTATCCCCTCGTCTACTCAAGTAAAAGCTTTGCCAATTCGAGTGCTAACGAACCAGATTGATCCTGAACTATACCTGATGCACCGTCACTCGTCCGTACAACTATCGGACAATCAGATGAACGTTCAGGAGTATGATCAACGCCATTAAAAGCAAGGAAACGGAGTTGGGAGCGGAAACTAGTAGGAGCTCCCTGTGCAGCAGGCACTCCAGAGGGAAAAGCCAAGTTTGACGAATCAGACCTTAGCTTGTTGCGAATTAGTTCACGAATATGGACAGCCGGTAAAATGTGACGATATTCAATACCACTAGAATGAACAATACGCCAGTATCGTTGTAGAAATAGTCTGGGCAAGGACTGCAAAATATACACTGTAACAGAATGAATAAATTGCCCTGGTGGCCAGAAATATACCAATCTAACAAGCATCACCAGATAGCTCAGTACACTCACTTCACGGTAACAGCAACGTAAGCAAGGCAAGGAGAGAGCAAGGCAACAAGACAAAAGTTCAAAATGCGTCGAGACAGACACCCAATATTACGAACACAAGCACAAATGAAAGGGACGCAGAACCTAGCAAGTTAAGTTCCCAGCCAAGTAGTTTTTTTCCGAATTCTCGTATATTCCCACCACCTATATTTATAATATATAAAGAATGCAACAGATACCATACAAATGAGAACTACAATAAGTGAGAGAGCAAAGTGAGCTAGATCACTTTTATTGGCTTATAACTCACTCTGCGACTGACTCCAGGTATAATGTTTGTCAGGAAACAGGACAAGTGTTTCCTGACGCGGGTCTTAGTCATACAATCACCACTAATGTCACAATACCACAATATACCACAATATCATTATCGATAACTACATTCCCAATAACTAAAGCGAAATTACTAACTATTTACCAACCACTAACAACATCATCCCCACTAACTATATCAATTTTATTAACAATATCACCAGCTCTAACTATATCTCCTGCACTTACTATAGCCCCACACGAATAAATATGTCACCACTACCTATATCACCAAAACTGTTACTATCACCATCATTAAGTATATCACCAACACTGTTAACTATATCCCCACCACTAACAGCTTAATAAAGTTCCTGGAGAGCAAAACGTTGCCACAATAAACTGTCACATTAGTTGCACTTGTGTCCTTTTACCTAACATATTGTCGGTAATTCTACCAACATTAATACAATATATAACTACTAACAACTATACAGTCATCACAAACTACATCACCATAACTAACTATATAACCACCATAAATGCCACCACCAACGCCAACTATATCGTCACTAACAGTAATATCACCCTCATTAACCACACCAACACCACAATATCATCAGCAACAACTATTCCAGCACTAACTGTAAAACCACTAATAATTATACCACCATCGCTAACTACAACACCACTAATAGCTATATCACCAATACTAACTTTATCGCCACCATTTACTATATCACAAGCACTATCACCACTGTGCCAGGAAATATATTTCAACCATAACTTTATCTGAAGTACGTCCTGACAAAACAAACTAGAAAGAAACGGCCAGTCACCCACAGAATAAAATAAAGAAATTGTCGTCAACAATTGAAACTGTAAACGAAATTTCTTCTAAAATTTGAAAAAGAAATACACGTTTTCTAAATCGAAAACCAAAAACTTATAGCTGAAAAATAAATATAGGAGCAAGTTGGTGGTGAAGTTGTTTCGTGATTTCCGGGGATTTTTCCTGGTTTTTGTGGAAGGGGGGGGGGAAGGTGAATAACATGGTGAGGATTTCAGGATACATTCATTAGATATAAGATTCAAGTCGCGCACTGTCAACAATAGCAAAGCAAAGACCTGTGCACCAGAGCAAACTGTTATTGTGACCACCTTTCCCTCTCTCATCAGAGCTCTATTTAGCGAAACAATACATTGTTCTGAAGCGCGTCTCTCCGTCACCTTTTTTTCTTTTTTAAATATGTCGATGTGTATGTCTGATTTTCTGTTTGTCTCAGCGGTATAATATAAACTTGCTTCTCCAGTGATCCAACAGACATCATCAGAAACAATGTTAGTTCATAAATGGTATACAATAACGACAAGATGGAGACTAAAACATCTGGGGCTACGGTGCTGTTGGAGTGTGAGCAGGGTAACATTGTGTGAAGGGATTCAGGGAAACCAGTTAATTGATTTAGTTGGACTTGAGTCCTGGAAATGGGAAGTACAATGCCTGCACTTTAAAGGAGGGGTCTGAGATAGTGACAGCTGGGAGGGACTTATTCTCAGCTGTCGTATCTGAGCTCCTCTGCAAAGACAGTGATTGTGTATGAGTGTGGTGAAAGTGTTGAATGATGGTGGAAGTTTTTTCTTTTTAGGGATTTTCTTTCTTTTTGGGTCACCCTGCCTCGGTGGGAGACGGCCGACTTGTTGAAAAAAAAAAAATATATATATATATATATATATATATATATATATATATATATATATATATATATATATATATATATAATATATATATATATATATATATATCTTTCTTTTTTCAACACGTGGCCGCCTCCCACCAAGGCGGTGGCCCAAAAGGAAAACGAAAGTTTCTCCTTTTACAATTAGTAATATACACAGAAGAAGGGGTTACTAGCCCCTTGCTCCCGGCATTTTAATCGCCTCTTACGACACGCATGGCTTACGGAGGAAGAATTCTGTTCCACTTCCCCATGGAGATAAGAGGAAACAAGAACAAGAACTAGTAAGAAAATGAAGAAAACCCAGAGGGTGTGTATATATATGCTTGTATATGAATGTGTAGTGTGACCTAAGTGTAAGTAGAAGTAACAAGACATACCTGAAATCATGCATGTTTATGAGACAGAAAAAGACACCAGCAAATCCTACCATCATGTAAAACAAATACAGGCTTTCGTTTTACACTCACTTGGCAGGACGGTAGTACTCCCTGGGCGGCTGCTGTCTACCAACCTACTACCTAGGATATATATATATATATATATATATATATATATATATATATATATATATATATATATATATATATATATATATATATATATATATATATATATGCAAAAGATCACAGTAATCAGGTGATATCAAAATATGCAAGACAACCACTATGAAAATATAGAGGAATTCCAAGCGCTTTCGTGACTACTCACATTATCAAGGAACTATAAAAGGAACCATGACAAGAGGACTTATATAAGGGGCAAGACTACACCTCACAGTCACATCACACTAACAAAGACTACACCTCACAGTAGCGTAACATCTCACGACTCTGTGAAGGTCCTTTCTTGTTTTCCTCTTCACAGAGTCGTGAGATGTTACGCTATGTGAGGTGTAGTCTTTATTAGTGATGTGACTGTGAGGTGTAGTCTTGCCCTTATAAAGTCCTCTTGTCATGGTTCCTTTATAGTTCCTTGATAATGTGAGTAGTCACGAGAGCGCTTGGAATTCCTCTATTTTTCATAGTGGTTGTCTTGCTATATATATATATATATATATATATATATATATATATATATATATATATATATATATATATATATATATATATATATATATATATATATATATATATATATATATATTTATATATATATATATATATATATGCAAAAAAAGATCACAGTAAACAGGTGATATCAAAATATGCAAGACAACCACTATGAAAAATAGAGGAATTCCAAGCGCTTTCGTGACTACTCACATTATCAAGGAACTATAACAGAAAACATGACAAGAAGGGCTTATATAAGGGGCGAGACTACACCTCACAGTCACATAACACTAACAAAGACTACACCTCACAGTAGCGTATATATATATATATATATATATATATATATATATATATATATATATATATATATATATATATATATATATATATATACCTACTTGCCATACTCCATAGCTGAAGGGGTGGAACTGCCAGCCACAGGGAGACCCAGAAGACCCGCAAATATGATGACCTTCAAATGGCTTCATGAAGAAAACCAGATATTATTCCTTGAAGCCTTTTTATCCACTTCTCCGAGGCTATGGGTCCCACAATTTGCACCAGAGGTGGACCCCATCATATATATATATATATATATATATATATATATATATATATATATATATATATATATATATATATATATATATATATATATATATATATATATATTTATATATATATATATATTATATATATAATATACGGGTGGTAGGAGAAGAAAATATTCAAACACAGCTCCGGGAGAACCTCGAGTTTCCCTGAGGTACGTTTATTGTCTTCCTTTAGGATGAGGGTCCCCAGTAAAGTTCTAGAGGTGGTACCTCCTATATATATATATATATATATATATATATATATATATATATATATATATATATATATATATATATATATATATATATTATTTTTATTAACACATCGGCCGATTCCCACCAAGGCAGGGTGGCCCGAAAAGAAAAACTTTCGTCATCATTCACTCCATCACTGTCTAGCCAGAGGGGTGCTTTACACTCAGTTATAAAACTGCAACATTAACACCCCTCCTTCAGAGTGCAGACTGTACTTCCCATCTCCAGGACTCAAGTCCGGCCTGCCGGTTTCCCTGAATCCCTTCATAAATGTTACTTTGCTCACACTCCAACAGCACGTCAAGTATTAAAACCATTTGTCTCCATTCACTCCTATCAAATACGCACACGCATGCTTGCTGGAAATCAAAGCCCTCGCACACAAAACCTCTTTTACCCCCTCCCTCCAACATTTCCTAGGCCGACCCCTATCCCGCCTTCCCTCCACTACAGATTTATACACTCTCGAGGTCATTCTGTTTCGTTCCATTCTCTCTACATGTCCGAACCACCTCAACAACCCCTCCTCAGCCCTCTGGATAATAGTTTTGGTAATCCCGCACCTCCTCCTAATTTCCAAACTCCGAATTCTCTGCATTATATTCACACCACACATTGACCTCAGACATGACATCTCCACTGCAGCCATCTCCTCGTTGCGACATTCACCACCCATGCTTCACACCCATATAAGAGTGTTGGTATAACTATACTCTCATACATTCCCCTCTTAACTTCCATGGACAAAGTTCTTTGTCTCCACAGACTCCGAAGTGCACCACTCACCCTTTTCCCCTCATCAATTCTATGATTCACCTCATCCTTCATAGACCCATCTGCTGACATGTCCACTCCCAAATATCTGAATACATTCACCTCCTCCATACTCTCTCCCTCCAATCTGATATCCAAT
The DNA here is from genome assembly GCA_009830355.1 of Cherax destructor. Classification (NCBI taxonomy): domain Eukaryota; kingdom Metazoa; phylum Arthropoda; class Malacostraca; order Decapoda; family Parastacidae; genus Cherax; species Cherax destructor. The sequence continues at coordinate 17,156 of WNWK01023009.1, forward strand.
CTTTCGTCACCTAATCTTTTTGTTATCCTCATCACCTTACTCTTTCCTATATTCACTTTCAATTTTCTTCTTTTACATACCTTACCAAATTCATCCACCAACCTCTGCAACTTCTCTTCAGAATCTCCCAAAAGCACAGTGTCATCAGCAAAAAGCAACTGTGACAACTCCCACTTTGTATTTAATTCTTTGTCTTTTAACCCCACACCTCTTGCCAAGACCCTCGCATTCACTTCTCTTACAACCCCATCTATAAATATATTGAACAACCACGGTGACATCACACATCCCTGTCTAAGGCCTACTTTTACCGATAAATAATCTCCCTCTCTCCTACACACTCTAACCTGAGCCTCACTATCCTCATAAAAGCTCTTCACTGTTTTCAGTAACCTACCTCCTATTCCATACACCTGCAACATCTGCCACAGGCCTATATATACCCCCTTCCACCTGCCCTGTGTGTTAGTGTGACTTTGTAAATGGTCCAAGTCGGGCCGAAACGTCGTCGTAAGCTCCTCTCTTTTTATATGTGCGGGTTGTGTGTGTAACCTCTCATATGCTAACTTTTTCTCCCTTACTACTCTCTTTACATCATCATTCCACCAATCGCTCTTCTTCCCTCCCGCACCCACTTTCCTGTAACCACAAACTTCTGCTGAACACTCTAACATTCTTTAAGCTACTCCATACATCTTCGACCCTATTGCCTACACTCTTACTAGCCCATCTATCCTCCAAAAGGTGTTAATATCTTACCCTAACTGCCTCCTCTTTTAGTTTATAAACCTTCACCTCTCTCTTACTTACTGCTTCTATTTTCCTTGTATCCCATCTACCTTTTACTCCCACTTTAGCTACAACTAAAAAGTGATCTGATATATCTGTGGCCCCTCTATAAACATGTACATCCTGAAGTCTACTCAACAGTCTTTTATCTACCAATACATAGTCCAAGAAACTACTGTCATTACGCCCTACATCATATCTTGTATACTTATTTATCCTCTTTTTCTTAAAATATAAAGGCTTCAAGGAAGAATATTTAGATTTCTTTCTGAAGCCATTTGAATATTCCACTTCCCCTACCACCCCATCTTTTCATTTTTTTTTTACAAATAAATATACGTACATGTGAATAAACTTTATTTGATGACAAAAATACATTAACAAAATACATTGACAAGAATACAATAGGGAGTAAAACAACATAGATAACAACTAAGAGCTACATCTCAAATACTTCATCCAGCTCCCCGGCAGTGGGCCGCGTGTCCAGAATGCTACAGGCATTTTCCCTCTGGATCGCAACACTGAGTCTCTGAATGACGAAGCTGGCCGCCCTGTGATCCTTGGTTTCTATGATGAGTTTTTTCACCCAGCTCTTTGAGGAACTTTAGAGCACACTTGCCTCATGCTCCATGGGTCTCCGACCCTATTGGGATGAAGTTATAGTAAGGGGGAAGGCCTTCATAAGGTAAAAGGACACAGGTGCAAGAACTGTGACATTTCATTGTGGAGAGGGAAACGTTGCCACAATAAAATGTCACATTAGATGCACCTGTGTCCTTTTACCTAACGTACGGTGCTCTTCACCAGCTCCAAGACTGAGCGACTGATTACCTCATATTTTGTAAATATTTCTTCACATTATGTCCATGTATTTTATTAATAAAGTCACTGGTTTGCAAAACGTCTACAAATAAAGATACACAGTTGTTGGAAAAATAAACACATAAGCAGTATAATGTGACCCTTTATTGACAATGTTTCGCCCACACAGTGGGCTTTATCAAGTCACAAACAGATCTGTGATAAATGGTTTTGAAAACCGACAAGTTGAACATAGATTAAAACACTTATGCAACATATGGGAATCTTTATTAAGGAAACGTTTCGTTACACAATGGCTTAATCAGTCCACTACAAAGCAGAAAGAGTAAGGAGAGGAGGAGTTTGAGGTAATCAGTCCCTCAGCTTAGAATCGATGTGTTCAGTCCATCACTTAAGTAGAAAGTACAGCATATGGCCGGAGAAGTGGCTTATATACTGTAGTCAGGTGAGTGGAAGCAGGAGGAGGTGGGATCACAGTGGAACCATCCACTAGTGTAAGGAGGTCTTCGTCCAAAGGTTGGACAAGTATTGAAGAATTCCTTGTATTTCTGCCTTGTATTGGATTGATGAAGCCACTGTGTGATTCCCATATGTTACATAAGTGCCTCAATCTTCAACAAACAGCTCTATCTGGGTGAAAGGTACGTGAGTATTTATTGGATGGAGTCAGGTGGAGAATGCTAGGTAGGTTGAATCTGATAAGGACCTGCACGGGACTGGCTGGTGCTTATGTAGTTATGTGGGATAACGATGAATAAGGTTCATGGCAACTGGTTCAGCTAAGTTATAGAAGCCGTTGTTTTCGTTGAAGTTGTTGGATATACAGATAAGTGATGATTCCAGGATTCTGCGGTATTGAGTGTTGTTTTCTCTGGCGATAAGTCTTGCGTTTCTGTAGTTGATTAAATGGTTATGTGAAATTCGGTGTTGAACACAGGCATTACTTAAATCGTTCGATCTGCTTGCGAACTGGTGTTCTGAAATACGTGTTTGGAGGTCTCTGAATGTTTCGCCCACGTATAATTTGCTGCAGTCATTACAAGGGATTATGTATACCCAGGAGAATGATTGAAGATTGTCCTGTCTATTACTGGTAATGTCCTTGATGGTGGTGGATGTGGAGGCGGATACTTGGAATGAGGTATTGGAAAAAATGTTGGAAACTTGTTTGGCAATAGAGTTGGTGGGAGGACGATGTATCTCCTCTAGGTGTCTTTAAGATGTTATATGCCTGACGTCTGCAGTCTCTAATGAAGTGACGAGGATAGTGGAGTTTAGAAAATACTTGTTCAATTAGAGAGCATTCTTCCTCAAGGAACTCACTGCTGCAGATTCTGAGTGCGCGCAGGAAAAAGCTTATAATTACACCACGTTTAGTTTTGGTGTCGAGGTGAGAGTAGAAGTGGAGAAGATCGTGTTGGTTGGTAGGTTTTCGGTAGACTTTAAAACGAAGTTCTTTGTCAGCTTTACTGAGGGCTTCGGTTTCTGTGTTTTACAGTGGACGAGATGAAAGATTTTGAATAATTTCAGGTCTTCCTTAATTTTTCCACTGACTATTATCGCAGAGAGTTTGCAGTTTTCTAGGTCTGATTTAGCTGTGGTAACTCTGCTGCGAATAATTTCGGCGGTGCGTCTGTTCATGCTACCCCGGAGTGCCGTGCCTAGTGTCCAAGCCAGGACACTAGGCATCTGGGAGTTATGACGATATTCTCATCATAACTCCCAAACGCTTCAACGTTCAAGCATTCCAACACAAACTCAACTAGGTCGAGCCATCAATCCAGTTCACACTAGAAGAAGAAGTCGACAACACTCTTCCTTTCCTTGATGTTCTTCTCTGCAAAGCTGACCATGAACTTCGTTTTAAAGTCTATCGAAAACCTACCAACCAACACGATCTTCTCCACTTCTACTCTCACCACGACACCAAAACAAAGCGCGGTGTAATTATAGGCTTTTTCGTGCGTGTACTCCGTATGTGCACCAATGAGTTCCTTGAGGAAGAATGCTCTCAAACTGAACAAGTATTTTCTAAACTTCACTATCCTCGTCACTTCATTAGAGACTGCAGACGCCGGGCATATAACATCTTAAACACAAACGCCGAGAGAATATACATAGTCCTCCCCACCAACTCCATTGCCAAACACGTTTCCAACATCTTTTCCAATGGTAAATTAGACACATATGCAACACTTGGGTATCTTTTATGAAGAAACGTTTCGCCACACAGTGAATAGACTGATGGACTGACAACATCGACTCAAGATTGAGGGACTGACCACCTCAAACTCCTCCTGTTCTTCACGATTCTCCTTTGTATGGACTGATGAAGCCACTGTGTGGCGAAACGTTTCCTCAATAAAGATACCCAAGTGTTGCATATGTGTCTAATTTACCAACTCGTCGGTTCTCTGAACCATTCATTTACATCCTGTCTGACACAGCAACATCTTGGTATCTTAATACAGGGATTTCTTCGCTTGCCTATTCCTTGGATACGACCTACTTCCACATTGGACAAATGTGACACCTCCTACAACTGCTGCACCTCTCCTGTCTACAGTATATAAGCTTCCTCTACGCACATATGCTGTATTCTTTTCAAGATTGATGGACTGACAACATCGACTCAAGATTGAGGGACTGACCACCTCAAACTCCTCCTGTTCTTCATGATTCTCCTTTGTATGGACTGATGAAGCCACTGTGTGGCGAAACGTTTCCTCAAAAAAGATACCCAAGTGTTGCATATGTGTCTAATTTACCAACTCGTCGGTTCTCTGAACCATTCATTTACATCTTTTCCAATACCTCATTCCAAGTATCTACCTCCACATCCACCACCAACCTGGGGGTATACATAATCCCTTGTAATGACTGCAGCAAATTATACGTGGGCGAAATATCCAGAGTCCTTCAAACACGCATTTCAGTACACCAGTTCGCAGGCAGATCGGATGATTTAAGGAATGCCTGTGTTCAACACCGAAATTCACACAACCATTTAATCAACTACAGAAACGCAAGACTTCTCGCCACAGAAGAAAATACTCAATACCGCAGAATCCTGGATTCATCACTTATCTGAACATAAGAACATAAAAATGAAGGAACACTGCAGAAAGCCTATTGGTTCATATAAGGCAGGTCCTAATCACGACACCAATCAAACCCAGCCCCTCCCACTCAAATATCTGTCCAGTCTCTTTCTAAAGCCACCCAAGGTCCTAGCTTCTATCACCCTACTCTGAAGATTGTTCCAAGCATCCACAACTCTGTTCGAAAACCAGTACTTACCTATGTCCTTTCTAAATCTAAATTTTTGCAACTTAAATCCGTTATTTCTGGTTCTTATCTGGTTCGACATCCTCAGTACTTTATTAATATCACTTTTGTTTGTACCCATCATCCCCTTATACACTTCGATGATATCTCCCCTCAATATACGTCTGTCCAGAGAGTGAAGATTCAAGGCTCTAAGTCTATCTTCATACAGGAGATTCCTTATACAGTAAATCATTTTAGTCATTCTTCTCCTGTAGTTAGCAGACCAAAACTGAGCGGCATAATCCAAATGAGGCCTCACTAGTGATGTATAGAGCTGTAAAATAACTTTTGGACTTCTGTTACTTATACGTACTTCTTAAAACAAATCCTAGTAATCTGTTAGCCTTATTGGGCACACTTAGGCACTGCTGTCTTGGCTTTAGATTTCTGCTTACCATGACTCCCAAGTCTTTTTCACATTCTGTATAATAAAGCTCTACTGCACCTAGTTTATAACTTATAGGGTTATTTTCATTACCAAGGACTAGGACTTTACACTTGTCCATTTTAGATCTTTACCTCCTATACCATGAGCTGCTACTTTTTTTAAGTTTTTTGTGGGGTACTCTATCTAAGGCTTTAATGAAATCCATATAAACAATGTAACATTCTACTGCCTCAAATGTTTTATTGAAGAACGTCAGTAAATTTGTCAGGCAGGAACGACCTCTCGTGAACCCATGCTGAGATTCATTAATCAAATTATGCTCTTAATGGTGACTTCTAATAATATCAGCTATAATTGATTCTAATAATTTGACTTCAGGCTTATTGGACGGTAGTTTGATGGAATGGACTTATCCCCTGATTTGAATATAGGAACTACATTTGCTATCTTCCACATCTCTGGCTCAACTTTACTTATTGTGTTTCAGTTTATCTATCTATTTGATAACCATGTCCCTCGTAACAGTAATATTAGTTAATTTGAATTCTTCAAGAACTGAATAATTGTCAATTTCTGGGATATCATTTATATCTTCCTGTGTAAAGACTGTCAAGAAATAACAATTAAATAGAGAACACATATCCTGTTCAGTATCAGTCAGCTGTCTATCCCCAATTCTCAGCAGTCCCACTTTTTTGTTGACGCTTGTCCTATACACCTGAAAGAACTCTTTCGGATTAGTCTTTGATTCATTAGCAACTTTAATTTCCTAGTCGTGTTTAGCCTTCTAATCACCTTTTACTTTTCTCTTAAAATGAATGCATTGGTCAATAAGGCTAATCTCTCTTCTTTTGACGTGCCTATAAATTCCTCTTTTTTCTCCCAATAGGTGTTTTAGTCTATTAATCAAAAGGGATAGATCAGCATACATCATCAACAAAAGGGATCGATCAGCATAAAATAAAATTTCTACTACAATTGAAATTTATGGGAAAAGTAAGCAAAATTTTATGATTTTCTTTTAGGAAGCTTACTCATAGGTGTATTTTATCTAAAAAATAGTTTTTTCAGAAAATCCTTGAAAATGCCTTAAATCGTCAAAAAATGCAATAAAATAGACCTGTCTGAATAGACCTGTCTGAATAGACCTGTCTCAATAGACCTGTCTGAATAGACCTGTCTGAATATACCTGTCTGAATATACCTGTCAGCATACATCATCAACAAGAGGGATAGATCAGCATACATCATCAACAAGAGGGATATATCAGCATACATCATCAACAAGAGGGATATATCAGCATACATCATCAACAAGAGGGATAGCTCAGCATACATCATCAACAAGAGGGATAGCTCAGCATACATCATCAACAAGAGAAATATATCAGCATACATCATCAACAAGAGGGATATATCAGCATACATCATCAACAAGAGGGATAGCTCAGCATGCATCATCAACAAGAGGGATATATCAGCATACATCATCAACAAGAGGGATATATCAGCATACATCATCAACAAGAGGGATAGCTCAGCATACATCATCAACAAGAGAAATATATCAGCATACATCATCAACAAGAGGGATATATCAGCATACATCATCAACAAGAGGGATAGATCAGCATACATCATCAACAAGAGGGATATATCAGCATACATCATCAACAAGAGGGATATATCAGCATACATCATCAACAAGAGGGATAGCTCAGCATACATCATCAACAAGAGGGATAGCTCAGCATACATCATCAACAAGAGAAATATATCAGCATACATCATCAACAAGAGGGATATATCAGCATACATCATCAACAAGAGGGATAGCTCAGCATGCATCATCAACAAGAGGGATATATCAGCATACATCATCAACAAGAGGGATATATCAGCATACATCATCAACAAGATGGATAGCTCAGCATACATCATCAACAAGAGAAATATATCAGCATACATCATCAACAAGAGGGATATATCAGCATACATCATCAACAAGAGGGATAGATCAGCATACATCATCAACAAGAGGGATATATCAGCATACATCATCAACAAGAGGGATATATCAGCATACATCATCAACAAGAGGGATAGATCAGCATACATCATCAACAAGAAGGATATATCAGCATACATCATCAACAAGAGGGATATATCAGCATACATCATCAACAAGAGGGATAGCTCAGCATATAATCATCAACAAGAGGGATAGATCAGCATACATCATCAACAAGAGGGATAGCTCAGCATACATCATCAACAAGAGGGATAGATCAGCATACATCAACAAGAGGGATAGATCAGCATACATCATCAACAAGAGGGATAGATCAGCATACATCATCAACAAGAGGGATAGATCAGCATACATCATCAACAAGAGGGATAGATCAGCATACATCATCAACAAGAAGAATAGATCAGCATACATCATCAACAAGAGGGATAGATCAGCATACATCAACAAGAGGGATAGCTCAGCATACAACATCAACAAGAGGGATAGATCAGCATACATCAACAAGAGGGATAGATCAGCATACATCAACAAGAGGGATAGATCAGCATACATCATCAACAAGAGGAATAGATTAGCATACATCATCAACAAGAGGGAAAGGTCAGCATACATCATCAACAAGAGGGATATATCAGCATACATCATCAACAAGAGGGATAGATCAGCATACATCATCAACAAGAGGGATAGATCAGCATACATCATCAACAAGAAGGATAGATCAGCATACATCATCAACAAGAGGGATAGATCAGCATACATCATCAACAAGAAGGATATATCAGCATACATCATCAACAAGAACGATAGATCAGCATACATCATCAACAAGAGGGATAGATCAGCATACATCATCAACAAGAGGGAAAGATCAGCATACATCATCAACAAGAACGATAGATCAGCATACATCAACAAGAGGGATATATCAGCATACATCATCAACAAGAGGGATATATCAGCATACATCATCAACAAGAAGGATAGATCAGCATACATCATCAACAAGAGGGATAGATCAGCATACATCATCAACAAGAGGGATAGATCAGCATACATCATCAACAAGAACGATAGATCAGCATACATCATCAACAAGAGGGATAGATCAGCATACATCATCAACAAGAGGGATAGATCAGCATACATCATCAACAAGAGGTATAGCTCAGCATTCATGATCAGCAAAAGGATAATTCAGGATACATCAATGATTTCCATTCGCAACGACAGTCTTGAAACTTTCTCTTTCTCGTGTTCTGTCAAGTTCCTAAAATGGTGTTCATGAAAACTGATGATGTGTGCTGAACTATCGTTCTTATTCTTGATGTCCGCTGAATTCTTGCTGTTGTTCAGGTAAGGTGGTGTGTCGTTTTTGCTGATGATATCTGCTGGACTAGGGTTTTTGCTGAGAATTGCTGTGCTATCGTCGACGCTAATGGTGACTGTTGGACTGTCATTGATGCTGATGGTGAATGTTGGATTGTCATTGATGCTGATGATGTCTGCTCTACTGTACTTGTTGCTAATGGTGTCTGCTTTACAGATATTCTTGCTAATGATGTCTGCTCTACTATCGTTGTTGTTGGTGATGCATGTTGGACTGTCACTGTTACTGATGATGTCTGCTGGACTCTCATTGTTACTGATGATGTCTGCTGTACTGCCGTTTTCTCATACTGACAATGCCTGCTCAGACAACCATCGTAGAACAATCCAGTTTCCTACATGTTTTATTTTTTATTATCTTTGGTGGGATTAGCAACACCCCGAGATATCATGATAGATATAGAGCTGCCTGCTGTTTGTTATTGTACGTATTTATAGGCAAATATACATTTCTTTAACATATTCACCTGGAGAATACAAACTTTCCGTTATATGTTAGATCAGGCAGAAATCAACGCACGGCAATTAATAGGAAATTGAGCGTTATAAATTGCAGGTTGGTTTTATGTATCTTGGGAAGGATATATACATCCTACTATCTGATCAGGGGCTAGTGATGTTGATGTTAACAAGGACATACAGACTCAGGCAGTGTCTGCTTTTCTCTCCATTGCCGTCATTATCTTGTCATTCTCTCCTATCATTCCCCACGACTGGAACTGCAGGCAGGAAACACGGAAGATGATGATTGGCTCTTCCCTCCTCCCAAGCCTCGCCTTAGAAAATACTTGAGAAATATCTCGTGTCTTTTTCCTGTCTCTTGCTCTATATTTCAGCGTATTTCATAGGGATTAATCCTGTGTTATGGCAAGAATCTCTTTATGAATCTATTTTTCTTTCACGAAGATAAAAATTTTCATTATTTGTGTTGACAATGTAAATAGCGGGAGACTGGAATCGTCAGATTTCTGGAATGTCTATTGATATTGTGTTTGTGTTTGAGTACATAACTTCTCGGTTTGTTATTGTGGTGGTGGAAATGAAGGTGGTAATGGTGGTAGTGGTGATAAGTGGTGATGATGGTTGTAATAAGGGGATGATGGTAGTAAGAGGTGATGATAATGGTCGTAGTAAAAGATGATGGTAATGGTACGTCTTAATGGGAGAAAGGTAGATGTAGTACTAGATATTGATGGAGGCAGTGGTTGTGATGGTGGTGATGTAATTGGTAGCAGTAGTAGGTGTAGGTAGAAGGTAATAGTGCTGATGGTGATATATGTAGCAGAGGTAAGGTAGGAGTAATGGTGGTTGTAGTAGATGGTGGTGGTAGAATGTAGTGATATATCTTTACTTTTGATATACTTTGATGATCTTCGAGAGTTTTTCCACTCCCGGAGCCAGGACCTGGGCCAGACTTGTCTGGTGCTTGCCTGATCGTCAAGGCTGTTGATACTGCTGGTCCACATATACACCACATCCTGGTTAATCTGGCACTTGATGGAGATACTTGTCCAGTTTTCTCTTCAAGACTTCGACACTTGTCCCAGCAGTGCTTCTGATATCTTCTAGTAACATGTTGAACAATATGGGAACGGTTTAGTAAAGCATTACATCACATACAGTGTTATCTTGTGCCCAGGGCGCCACTGTCGTTCACTCCAGTATTGTTATGGCAGTGTACAGATTTGGGAACAGTCCACCAAATACCTTCCAGGTATATATTATTAAGCATCGACCTCTCCTCTGCTCCAGCGAAGAGAGAGAGAGAAATTAGGTGTACCCGACGAAGTACCTATGAAAGGTTGTATGATTATTGTTCTTTCTCCTACTTTACTATTTTATATTGTTCATAAGTCAGGAAGGCCTCATCCAATAGGCTTCAATTTTCCAACACTTGTATCCGGTAACTAGAAGCAAATTCCAGGAACCAGCCCTATGACCAAAATTATTGAACTAATTACAGCATTAGGGAATGGCTTGGATAACTTCAAAAATCCTCAGTGGTGGAACTTCTAACGTTCACAAAAGGTGCCCAAAAATATGGCAATGGCAGAGAGTGAAATTTAAGTGTGTAGGTGCGATATTATATGTAAAATAGTGTGAAATTTTTATTCCTGTTAACGAACGTTAAATAAATTTAAATTTACTTCTTCTGAGCGTCTTCGACATTTAATGGCTGTTGCATCATAGGTTTTTATTTTTTCACCAACAATGTGGTTTCCTGAACACAAGACTCACACTGCCATTGGGTGGCGTAAGTCCCAATTTGCCAATTTTTTTGAATGAATGAATACTAATATTATTTTTTTTAATAATTAACAAATACTTCTTTTGATTGACTTCAAAGTATTATTGACGATGCGTTCGATATTAAGGATGATAGCCCATAAGTTTAGTCCAAATAGGTGCAAATTTGAAATTTTCTTGAAAAAGCTCAAAAACTTTGAATCAGTAGATTCAGTTCAATTACTGGAGAATGCCTTTTCTGATCGGCTTTAAACCTTTATCATCAGTGGGCTGCATTAAAACACAGCCTGTCACTCACTCTGAGCTGTGGAAAATTGAATTTGCTAACTTTATTAAGCAAATTGTTTCCCAAGTAATAAATAGTGAATGTCTCCTCCGATCGGCTTCAAACCCTAAATGCTGGTGTGTCTTAATAAGACGTATTTCTCTATCAACTATGAGCTGTGTTGGTGCCAATTTGCCAAATAAACAAATTGGGTTTTTAAAACAGATCAAAATGAAATATTTCTTACAGGATTGAGAGAATTTAAAATGTGTATGTAAAGAAGCAAAGAAAACTGTAAATAATATATATAAAATTTCGCGGACTTACGGTGTTTTTTTAAGTTTAACGAGGGTAGACTTTTCTGTTTTTTTCAGAACGTTTCATTAATTTTCTCGTATGCTTTATTACAAATTTTCGTTTATCGCTCAAGAACGTCTTATTCGATAGACTTCAAAATTTCAACTCCAGTGTAATGTATCTTGGTCAAGATTGGTGGGCCTCTGCATGCGTGGGCGCCCAAAGGACACTGCTACATAGACCATTCCCATATTTTTGTTTCTGCGGGATTACTGGAGCAAGGTTCCTCTGGTCAGCCATTTTGAGTGTTTTAACCTCGAAAAGGTATAGATAGCATTATCTCGCCTTATTGCATTATTTTTCCGCTTCATGCTGGTGAGGGGCTCTTGATCCAAGGAACTGAACTTATCTTACCCTAGTTTGAACGTCTCCCATTGTGAACGGTATCAATCTTCAGTGGCAGATACATCGCATGAAGTGGATGGCAGGTTTCATGGGACTCTAAATGTTTATAATTTACCAGAAGCTGCGTTTTCAAGTTATTGCAAAGAACACAACAAAATTTGTGCCTACAATCTTAATGTTCTGTTATGACTATAACATCTGTGCACTTTCTTAAAAACTGATAATTCTTGATTAGATAAAACTTTGGTTTGAGTTTAGCCAGAATAGGTCCCAGTTCGCTTTTTTTTGAAAGGCATTTAAAAAAAAAGGGAAATACTGTTTTTCATGCGATAATTCTTAGCGACTTATTTGATTAGCTTCAAGTCTTCCCTCATCATAATGTGATGATGTAACTTCTGAGCGGCTTCAAGCTTAATGTAAAATTTAAGATATTGTTTTTTTTTTTTGTTTCTTTGAAAATTTTAATTAGATTTGGACTGTGTATGTTAAAGATATGTTTCGATATGATAATTTATGAATGACTTTTCTGATTAGCTTCAAATCTTTAACACCAATATTTAACTGTATCAGCAACTTACGCCCCACTCTGCATTATTCCAGTTGCTTGTATTGAGTCACGTGGGTCTGGAATTATGGAATATGGGAATACTTTCATCAGCTTGCCCTCCATTGACTCCGTGCAGGAGTAAACGATCTCAGTATCTGTTCCAACTTTGTTATCCTCAAAGAAAGGTTAACCACCGGCATTACTTTCAGTAGTTCTTTCACTTGTTTCTTTTGTTCTATTTGATGATCTTCTTGGGTTTTACATACAGTATTCCTTTGAGTTCTATTTTTTTCCGAAATTTATCACCATTGAATGTCACGTTGTTTTTCACTGCTCGCTGGAAAACCTACTTATTTCTTCCAGCAGTTTTTATGTGTCTTCTACCGAGGTGACTTTGATGTTTATTTTGGTGTCTTCCACAAATGATACAAAATTATGACGAGTGTTTTTATTTGTCTTGTTTGAGGACAAGAAACAGCAGAGTAGCCAGGACCGTGTCTTGGGATACTGAGGTGTTAATCTCTGTGTTTTATCAGTCAGAATATTGAAAATCCATCTGCCTACCTTCCCCGTTATGCCTATTTCCCTCATTTTGTGTTCCGTTACTCCATGATTGCAAAATCCGTGTAAACCTCAACAGCATTTTGGTTTTCTTCAGCGCCTCCGTAATTCTGCCAAACTAATTTACCAGTTGTGATAAGCATAATTTCCGGCTCAAAAACCATGCTGGGTTGGGTTGTGTTGATTGTGTTGTTTCATAAAATTTGTAATTTGGCGTCACGACGCTCTTTCAGAGACTTATGATATGGGATGTCATGGCTTCTGGCTTGTAATTTTTCGGAGTGCTCTACTGCCTTCCCTATGAAAAGGAGCAATATATGCTCCTAGATTTAATCTTTCACCACAGGATACTGAGTGGTAGTGCTATTGGCACTTTGCATTTATCTATATGTAGGAAACTTCAGGAATCCAGCCCAGGTGCTAAAAAAACGAGCATCATATCTATTTCTTTTTCGAATACTATGGTGCAAGTGCTAATGTCTGAAATTTTTGCCTGCATGGCTTTCAGAAGGAATGAAAAAGAATCTGCACTCTTCATTCTGCTTTCGTTTAGTGTGATGATAAAGGTAGTCTGATCGTAGAGATAAGTTGTTGTTCTAGTAGGAGCTGTTGACTGAAAGTGATTCATGCTGGTCATGGTGGTAGTGCTGTTCACGGCGTTGATGAATACTGGGAATGTGAAGAAAAGATACATGCTTCATAACAAGCCTTCACTGTTACTACGTTTCACTTTTAAGTGAAAACGTTGTCCTGATGAAGGCATTTTACAGAAACTATCTTTTCTTCAGTATTGTTGGCAGTAAACATTGGGATCCAGTTGTTTCCATGACAGCGAGGTTGGTTGTAAGGGTAAGATGGAGGAGGAAGCAGTATTAATTTTGGTGGTGAGGGTAGGGCTGGGAAGGGAAGAGTGGGGGTAGAGGGGAAGAAAGGGTAGTGGCAGAGGGGAAGTTAAGTGTAGTGGTAGAGGGGATGGTAAGGGTAGTGGTAGAGGGGATGGTAAGGGTAGTTAGTGGTTGAGGAGATGGTAAGGGTAGTGGTTGAGGGGATGGTAAGGGTAGTGGAAGAGGGGAAAGTGAAGGTGGCGGGAGTGTGTTGAAACGCTGGGAGATTACATAATAAAGGCTGTGTCACCTCGCATCTGTGTCTGCAGTCACAACTTCATTACTCAAGTGTAACTCACAGCTGGTCCCCACAAACTGCTCTCTCTAAAACGCCGCACACACATACCCAAGTGATACACACACATACCCATGTGCTACACACACATACCCAGGTGCTACATACACATACCCAGGTGCTACACACATACCCAGGTGCTACACACACATACCCAGGTGCTATACACATATACCAAGGTGCTACATACACAGGGATTGGGGGGGGAAGGGTGTTAGTGGTTGAGGAGATGGTAAAGGGGAGTGGTTGAGGGATGGT
>WNWK01023010.1:0-31669 GCA_009830355.1 Cherax destructor
GACACCCTGCTGAAAGTGTTTGACAGCACTTGTAAAGGGGAGTTCTCGGGACGTTTTTGGTACAACCTTTAATGTACTTTAAAAGGTTTTGGGAGGAGGATGCCCAAGAAAAAAAATTACGAATGACCCCCTAACTGGGGGAAACTGAAGCCTCCAGTTTTAAATGTCAGTTTTAATGTAGACAAGTCCAAGGCAATGCATTCTGGTATAACAGTCTACAAAAATTAACTGAATCAATGGAAGAAAGGGCCCGAGTAATTAAGCAACGACCTTAAAATCAGCAAAAATATCTATCCGTGAGCAGAAAGGGTTAACAATGCTACCTTCCACAAAGGAAAAAGCCCTTCCACAACAAGGTTAAAATGCACTTCCACAGCAAGGTTAACAATGCTACCTTCCACAGCAAGGTTAACAATGCTCCCTTTCCCAAAACAAGGTTAACAATGCTATTCCCCCTTCTTCCCCCACAGCAAGGTTAAAATGCTACCTTCCACAGAAAGGGTTTAAACAATGCACCCCACAGCAAGGTTAACAATGCTACCTTCCACAAAAGGGACAATGCACCCCCCTTCTTCCCCCCACAGCAAGGTTAACAATGCTACCTTCCACAACAAGGTTAACAATGCCCCTTTACAGAAAGGTTAACAATGCTACCTTCCACAGCAAGGTTAACAATGCTCCCTTTCCACAGCAAAAATTTTGCCACAAAACTCTAGAAATCACTATTATTATGCACTTGTTAAATGGCATCTTGAATATACCCCCCAGGTTTGGTCTCCAAATTAAAAAAATAAGATATACGGAGAAATTCCAAATTGATCCCATCACTGAAAACAAACTTTTTGACTGAAGACTCAGAGAAACCTTTTTTTCTTTTTGGGAAAACCCAGACTAGGGGGCGTTCTCATTAGCCTTTAGCATTCCGAAGCCCCGTTAGGGCCCTCAGGGAATGGTCCCCCATCTGTAATGGTTCCTCATCTGTAGGGCCCCCATCTGTAATGGTTCCTCATCTGTAAGGTTCCACAGCCCAATCTGCATTCATAAAATTGTTTAAAATGCCTTAACCCAAAAGGGGAAATCCCCTCATCCTCAAGTAAACAATCAGACAGTTGTAATTCTTCTCCCAAAAAGTGAGTAGCAGACATGAAAATGTGTAGTTCCCAATCGCTTATAATTTGGAATAAACCATTTGAACTTTTTTTTTAAACGGAAAATTATAAAAGATTTACAAAAATACAGAACAAAAAGGTATTAGAATGGGTAATCTATAAGATACGGAAAAACATCCAAATGCCCACAGTATATCTCCTTTGGAATGTTAAAGGGTTTATTAGGATATTAAATGGCCTTGACAAAACCCGCCCAAAAGTTTAGTTACACGGTTTTTGCAACACCAGTTTAGGCAACACTTGTTCACTAAGATACTGAGAAGAATAATAATTGGAGAGAACTTTGAGGTCTAAAGAAAACAAAATTTGTAAGAGACAACAGAGAATTTTAGAAGGAAATAATTACCTTGTGTAGGTTACAAGCTGTTGTTTATAAATAACCTTGTAGAGGTACATGCTGTTGTTTATATAAAAACCCTTTTAGTAGGCTACAAGCTGTTTATAAAACCCTTTAGTAGGCTACAGCTTTTGTTTTAATAACCTTGTAGTAGGCTCGTGTTGCTTATATAATAACCTTGTAGTAGGCTACATGCTGTTGTTTATATAATAACCTTGTATGGGCCCAAAAGCTGTTGTTTATATAATAACCTTGTAGTAGGCTACAAGCTGTTGCTTATATAAAAACCCTTGTAGTAGGCAAAAAGCTGTTGTTTATATAATAATTTGTAGACTACAAGCTGTTGTTTATATAATAACCTTGTAGTGGGTACATGCTGCGTTTATATAATAACCTTGTAGTGGGCACATGCTGCTGTTTATATAATAACCTTGTAGAGGCTACATGCTGCTGTTTATATAAAAACCCTTTGTAGTAGATACATGCTGCGTTTATATAATCCTTGTAACATGCGTGTTTATATAATAATTTTTGAGTGGGCACAAGCGCTGTTTAAAAAACCTTGAGTAGGCACAAGCGTTGTTTATATAAAAACCCTTTTTAGTAGGCCCTTTTTTTGTTTTTTTAATAAAACCTTGAGAGATACAAGCTGTTTTTTATATAATAACCTTGTAGTAGGCAATCCGGTTTATATAATAATTTGGTAGGCCGCTGCTTTTTATATAATAACCTTGGGGCTACAAGCTGTTGTTTATATAATAACTTTGAAAGGCTACAAGCTGCTGTTTATAAAAAACCATGAGGCCATGCTTTTTTTAAAAAAACCCTTGTAGTGGGCAAAAATTTTGTTGTTTATATAATAACCTTGTAGTAGGCTCAAGCTGTTGTTTATAAAAAACCCCGTAGACTAAAAGGGTTTTGTTTATATAATAACCTTGAGTAGGCACAAGCTGCTGTTTATATAATAACCTTGTAGTAGGCTAAAAGTGCTGTTTATAAAATAACCTTGTAGTAGGCTAAAACCCTTTGTTTATATAAAACCTTGTAGTAGGCTACATGCTGCTGTTTATATAATAACCTTGTTGTAGGCACATGCTGCTGTTTTTAATAACCTTGTAGTAGAACACCTGTTTTTTATATAAAAACCCTTGAGTGGGCTACAAGCGTTGTTTATAAAATAACCTTGTAGTGGGCTAAAGTGTTGTTTAATAAAAACCCTTGTAGTAGCAAAAGCTGTGTTTAAAAATTAACCTTGTGGGGCTACAGCTGCTGTTTATATAATAACCTTGAGTGGGCCAAAAGCTGCTGTTTAATAATAACCAGAGGCAAAAGCTGGTTTAAAAATAACCTTGTAGTGGGCCCATGCTGGTTTATATAATAATTTTGGTGGGCTACAAGCTGTTGTTTATATAATAACCTTGTAGAAATAAAAGCTGTTGTTTATAAAAAACCCTTTTAGAGGCTACAGCTGCTGTTTATATAATAACCTTGTAGTAGGCACAAGCTGTGTTTATAAAAAACCCTTTGTAGTAGGCTAAAAGCTGTTGTTTTATAAAACCTTGAGTGGGTACAGCTGTTTTTTTAATAATAACCTTGTAGTGGGCCCAAAAGTGTTGTTTATATAAAAACCCTTTGTAGTAGGCCGCTGTTGTTTATATAATAACCATAGGCTACAGGCCCTGTTTATATAACCTTGTAGTGGGCTCAGCTGGTTTAATAATAACCTTGTAGTAGGCCCACATGCTGCGTTTATAAAAACCTTGTAGAGGTACAGCTGGTTTTTAATAACCTTGGTAGGCTACAAGCTGTTTTTTTAAAATAACTTGAGAGGCACAGCTGTTGTTTATATAAAAACCCTTGTAGAGGCCAGCTGTGTTTAAAAAAATTTTGTGTAGGCTAAAGCTGTTGTTTTTAATAACCCTTGGGAAGGCTCATGCTGTTTTTATATAAAAAACTTGTAGTAACATGCTGTTGTTTTATAAAAACCTTGTAGTAGGCTCAAGCTGTTGTTTATAAATAACCTTGTAGGGGCCCAAAAGTGCTGTTTATATAATAACCTTGTAGTAGGCTACAAGGTTGTTTATAAAAAACCCTTTGTAGAGGCTACAGCTGTTGTTTATATAATAACCTTGTATAGGCTACATGCTGTTGTTTATATAATAACCTTTGTAGGGGCTGCTGTTGTTTATATAATAACCTTGGTAGGCCGCTGTTTTTTATATAAAAACCCTTGAGTATACAGCTGCTGTTTATATAATAACCTTGTAGGGCTACATGCTGCTTTTATATAATAACCTTGTAGGGGCTCATGCGTGTTTATATAAAAACCCTTTGTATAGGCTACATGCTGCTGTTTATATAATAACCTTGTTGTAGGTAATGCTGTGTTTATAATAACCTTGTATGGGATACATGCTTTTGTTTATATAATAACCTTGTAGAGGCACAAGCTGCTGTTTATAAATAACCTTGTATAGGATACATGCTGCTGTTTAAAAACCTTGTTGGGCCATGCGCTGTTTATATAAAAACCCTTTTGAGGGCTCAAGCTGTTGTTTAAAAAACCTTTTTTAGGCTACATGCTGCTGTTTAATAAAAACCCTTTGTGAGGCTAAAAGCTGTTGTTTATATAATAACCTTGAAGGAAACGTTGTTTATATAATAACCTTGTAGGGCTACATGCTGTTGTTTATATAATAACCTTGTAGTAGGCTACATCTGTGTTTATATAATAACCTTTGTAGGCCATGCGCTGTTTATAATAACCTTGTTGTAGGCTACATGTGTTTTTTTATATAAAAAAAAGTATTAGTAATTTACTTAATTTAAATTAAGGCATAAATACAAAATGAATATATAAGTTGCGAACAATATTTCTCCTTCACTTTAATCCATGTTTAAAAACACTTAACATAAGTAATAATAGCCTGATCAACAAACTTATTGCTGCAACAAAAGGGATATACAACATATTTTTAGGCGATCAATACCTAATATGACATATAAAAATTTACATCGTTATAGTGTACTGACGTGAAGTTGAGGGCTTGCTGATGGAGTGAACCCGGAAATGTGAGCATGGGATGATGTTCCCTTGTCGGGTGTTAATCTTAAGAAGGGCCAGTTATTGTTTAGAACCGCAGTTGTGAGCATGAAAAATTTGAGTAAAAAGGGTGCCCTAGGTTGGGGACCAGAGTGGCTTTAGCCCTGGGCGTGTTGTCTCTCCCGCCTCCCAAACCCCCACCCTCCTTGAGGAACCGGGGAAAAATTTTTATTAGTCACAGCTGTCTGTTGTAAGGAATTACATGGAACTTGTTTACTTATTATCAGTATTTTTTGTGAATACTCATCTATCTGTAGACTTTTTTTTGAAGGGTCGATTCTCAGATCCTGGCATATCTTAACCCCGGGGCCCCTTTAGATACCTGCCATAGCCCATGGGCCCTATCGTATCTGCCTAAAAATTATAATGGAGCCTCCTTTAACCCCGACTAAGATTTCACTTCCTGACGGCTCTGAGACTAAAAAATTCTTCCAAATCCCTTTGGCTCATCTGTGATTTGAACTTCCAGCTGTGTCTATCCTCTGAGATTTTGTTTTAACATGCCCCCTTTTATTTTTCCCTCCAATGTCGTTGGGTTTCACTGTTAACCTGTCATCGAGTTCATGCCCAGCTCGGGAACAGCCCCCTCGGCCAATTTGTCTTTTTCTTAAAGTTTTTTTTAAAGGCATATTCTATAGTGGTCTTGTACCCAAGCTCCAACTTTTTGTTAAAAAGGGCCCGGAATAACTTGTGTTGTGATTCTTCAATGTTATTCTTAGATTTACAGACGAACATTGGTGGAAATTTCTCTGCTAATGTGAGTCTATAGGGAACTGGGCACATACCCCCCGGTCTTTCACTGAGGAAGGTGTAGCCTGTCCCCCCCAGAAGCCCCGTTTTGATTTTTTTCTCCTTCCCCAACTTCAAGACTTTGCATTTACTTGGATTGATTTCGAACCACTTTTTACCCCTCCTGCAGTTTGTCCAGACCTTTCTTTTCTGTTTTCCCCCTTTTTACTCCCAAAATTTTACATCATTAGAAAAAAGGGGTATATCTGAAGCAGTCCACTGAAATGTTCTTCACAAAACCCGAAGGGAAATGGGGCTATAACCGATCCTTTGAACCCCGATGGTTACTCTTTTGACGTCTCTTTTTACAGTCACTTTTTCTTTTTTTCCCTATGATTCCTTTGATCCACCAGAGTATGCCCTGTCACCCACCTGAACCAAGTTTTTGGGAAAGACTGGGATCAAGACAAAGAGTTGGAAGACCCCATTTTGGGGGAGCTGGGAAGGGGGAAGGTGAAGAAAGCGGGGAAATGTCCACAGCGTAAAAAAGAGTCGGGGCAACCCAGCTGCTGGGCGATCGTGGGATGAACTGGAAAACAGGAAAAGCAGCTGTGTAAGGTCTCGTGGTAGTTGGGTCTTGAGTTTTGAGAAGCTGGAGGGCCAGATCTTCTTCATTTTTTCTTCGATATGATTTCTTTCCTGAGTGGGCATTTAGCTGCAAGGGATGATGATTCCCCTTTGCAGTTAAAATGTTGGGCCGTAGTGATGGTGCAGGATTTTAATTTTCCCTTTTTTTCCCAAAATTTTAACAAAATTTCTTATCCATGAGGGGTGTCCTTGGGGGGTGTGATTATGGCAGTACCCTCCAGCAGGGGGAGACGTGGGGAAATGTTCTGGTTCTATATGACTTGGGTGAATGTGAAAATTTGAAAATGGCTAAACCCCAAAAAGAGCTTGGGCACCCTGGAGATGCCTGAATGTAATTTTAGCGATGAGGCGTTAGGGATTTTGGGGGAAAATGCTACTCCGGGGGCCAGGTGTTTTGTTCCCCGATAGATGCTTCATTTTTTTAGTAGAAAAAGGGGGGTTTTCCAGTCTTTTCACAAAAACCGAACTTTTTGCCCTTAAGAATGGAGATGGGGATATTGAATTGTCGTGTTTTGGGGGCTTGATTGAAGAGTGTCCATTTTTTTGTGCAGTGTGCGGCAGAAAATGAAGGGGCCTTCAGAAGGGGGTTGCCAAAAATTTACGAAAGGGGCCAAACAGGGAGCTAAAGCAGCTTTGAGGAGTCATTGATTACCCATTCACATTCTTGATTTTCAAATCACAGCATTGGATAAAGAAGGTGGTTTAACATTGGGAAAAAGAGATAGTGGTTTAGACATTGCCGACCCCCGAAAGAACCTTTGGGGCATTTTGGGAAGCCCCATAGTCTTTGATTCCAGGCTATAAAAAATTTTTTTTCCTTTTTTCCCCGGGGGGGGATGGTATTCATTATTGTCGGAAACCTTGTTTTTTAGTTTTTCTGGTATTGCCAAGTTTCCCCTGAGGGGGCGTGTTCAAATAATTTTTTTAAAACCCAAATTGTCTCCATCTCCCCCCCCCAGCACAGGAGTGGCCAACCTTTTATTTCCATCCCCAAATTATTTCACCCTAGTTCAGATAATAATAATAATAATAATAATAATAATAATAATAATAATAATAATAATAATAATAATAATAATAAAAATAATAATAAAAAAAATTAATAATAATAATAATAATAATAATAATAATAATCTTTATTTCTACAAGTACATGTACAAGGTATACCCCCCTACCCCACACCCAATGACATACTACTGTACTTTTTTAAAGAAAAAGGACACAAATGCAACTAATGTTTTATTTGGCAACTTCGCTCTCCAGGAGCTTTCTAACCCGTTACAAGGGGGTTACTGGACACAGTGGGCTATTATTCTTCAAAGTGAGGTGAAATACTAGGGGTTGGTCAAGGTGGTATAAGTAGTAGTAGAAAAAACAATAAGGTAAAAACAATCAATATGAATAAAAAGGTGAAAAAAACAAAAAACTTGGGTAGTATAAAAAGGGGGTTAAACAAATTTTTATGCGGGAGGGTTGAAATATAGAAGGCCTGTAGGAGTGTTCCACATCTACGATGTGTTTGTGTTGAATTAGCAGGAGAGACTATGTGAGGGATGGTTAACTGTATTTAGGGAATTCTTGCTAAACTTCCCCGAGATGGTGAAGCTGCCTTTGTTTTGTTTAATTTTTGTTAGAAACAGAGATAAGTGCTGATTCAAGGCATTTGGTCACCCTTAGTTTTTTGATTACTAGTCGGGCGTCTTTGAATTTCATGGGGGTGATTTTTGGGGAAATTTTGGTGTTGACGAGGGGTTGTTGGGGTTTTCTTTCTGCATGCATTAATGTGTTCATTGATGCGTGGTTCGGGGGTTTCTTGCTGTTTCTCCTAATAAATTCTGTCGCAGCCTCCACAGGGTATAGTGGGCCCCTGCGTTTTACTGGTTCATGGTGCTTGGATTTAGTCCTGGAGATCCAATGAAGTACTGGAAAAACGACTCTAGTGTTAGCTTAAAAACTTTAGAAATGTTGGATGCAACCTGGCTGTTGGGAAGAACTATAACTTTGTTTGGAGTGGTGTTGACGCTTTGGGGAATTAATGATCTGAAGGCCTTTTTTGCAATCTTTGATAAAAAAGGGGGGGAAAATTAAATCAGTGAAGGTTTGGTGAATGTATGTACATTCCTCGTCAAGAAACTCAAAGGGCTACAAATTCGGTAAGCTCTTAGGAAGAATCCGATGATGATGCCTCTTTTTCTTTTTATCTTGACTGGAATAAAATGGGGAGATCATTTTTTTTTTGTAGGTTTCGGGAAACTTGAAATTTTGGTTGTTATCTATTTGTGGATGAGGGGCGTCTAGAAAGGGTAGTTTGTCATTGGATTTTCTTCTAGTGTAAACGGGGTCGGTTCAACTGCGTTGAGCCTGCCTGAAAAATTCCGTACATCAAAAAGTTTGGGAGTTTTTGGGGCGTCGTCAGGGCCAACTACCCCAAATGAGCTTTAGGGTATGATGTTGGCGAAGTGTTCAGCCTCGGTGTTCCCTGAAAGTTAGCTAGAGGCATGAGGGGGGGCCACCCCTCCCCTATGTTTGTTTTTAGAAACCTGTTATTTAAAAAAAAACAGTTGGGAAAAAAAAAAGAGTTCAAAAAGGTCAAAAAAACTCCGGGGGGTAGAGGAAGGTTAAGGTCTGATTGACTTTCGTCGTAGAACCTCGATGGCTTGTGTGGTAGGTACTTTAGTAAGGAAAGGGGAAACGTCCAAAACTCTCCATCGAAACAAGAAAATAGCAGTTTGGACGTGACTTCCCCCTTCACTAAAGTACCTACCACAAAACCATCGAGGTTCTACGACGTAAAGTCAATCAGGACCTTAACCTTCCCCTACCTCCCCGGGGATTTTTTTTATTGAACTCTTTGTTAATTTCAACTGTTTTTTTTTCAATAACCCGGCTCTACAAACAAACATACATGGGAAAGGGGTCCCCCCATCAGTGCCGCAACTAACTTGTACATGGAACACCTAGAGGCTGAACACTTCGCCAACATCATCCCCCAAGCGTCCTTGGACGTTACGTAGACGACGTCCTCGTAATTTCCCAAACGTTTTGGGGGGGACGGAATTTTTGGGGGCAACGCAGTTGAACCGGCGATCCGGGTTTTTTAGAAGGACCCGAAAAAAACCCTTTCTAGACGTCCTCATCCACAAAGTGGGTAACAACCTAAAAATTTTAATTTGGGAAAACCCACAAATAAAAATGATCTCACACACTTCTATTCCAGTCAAAAATAAGACCAAAAAAGGGATCATCATCGGATTCTTCCCAAACCTTCACTGATTACTTTTTTCCCTCCTTTTCATCAAGATTGCAAGAAAAGGCTCTTCAGATCATTAATTCCCCACGCGTCAACACCACCCCCAAAAAAAGTTATAGTTCTTCCCCCCAGGTTCATCCAACATTTCAAAAGTATTTGCACAAGCTAACACTAAGTCTTTTTGTTTCCCAGTACTTCTATTAAGGATCAACCCAGGACTAAACCCCAACACCATGAACCAGTCAACCGGGGTCTACACTATACCCTGTGGAGGCTGCGAAAAATTTTGTAGGAAAACGAAAGAAACCCAAACCCGCATCAATGAACACATTAATGCATCGAAACAAACCTGAAAAATAAAACCCCCAAATTTCCCCAACAATCATCTCTGAAATTCAAAGACGCCCGACTAGTAATCAAAGAAACTAATTTCCTGGCAAATGCCTTGAATCAATTATCTCTGTTTCGAACACAAACAAAAAAAAAGCAGTTTCACCATCTCTGAAGTCTTAGCAAGAATCCTCCGGGGAAACAAACCATACCATCCTTCTTTTGCTAATTCAACACAAACATCGTAGATGTGGAACACTCCTACAGGCCTTCTATTTTCAACCCCCAGCATAAAATATTTGTCTAACCTATTGTTATACTCCCCAAAGTATTTTTTTTATCCCCTTTTTACTCATGTGCATATTGATTGTTCTCCCTTTTTGTTTATACTACTACTATTTTCATACTCCCTCGACCACCATAGTATTTCCCCCACTTTGAAGTATATAATAACTGTGTCCATGTAACGTTTTTAAGGCAGAAAGCCCCCGGAGGGCGAAACTTCCACAATAAAAAGTCCTTGTTTCATTTTTGTCCCTTTAAAAACATAAGAACATAAGAAAAAAGGGGAAACTGCAGCGGCCTGTTGGCCCATACTAGGCAGGTCTTTCAAATCCATCCCCCTAACAGAATTCCCCAACCTAATTTTTAATTCTCCCAAAAAATAAGCTTTTTAAAATTCTATAACTCAAGTGCAGTCCCACTCAAATCCAACCCCCCCTCACTCATGAATTTATCCAACCTAAATTGAAACTAACCAAGGTCATAGCTTCAATGACCTACTAGGCAGACTGTTCCACTCATCAACTACCTATTTCCAAACCAATATTTTCCTATATCCTTTCTAAATCTAAACTTATCCAATTTGAATCCATTATTGCGGGTTCTCTCTTGGAGAGATATCCTCAAGACCTTATTTATATCCCCTTATTAATAATCTTCCCTTAAACCTCGATTTCTCCCCTCATTCTTCGTCTTAACATATTGTCGGTAATTCTACCAATATTATTACCTACTGTACTTTACCTGGAGGGGGTTTCGGGGGGCACCCCGCGGGTGGTTTTGGAAAACCCAGGTCTGGGGTCAACCAGGCTGTCCTGCTGGCCGCACGCCCCTGACGTACGAACCACAGTCTGGTTGGTCAGGTACTGATTTGGTGCCTGTCCAGTGCCTTCTTGAAGACAGCCGGGGGGCTATTGGTAACCCCCCTTTTGTATGCTGGGGGGCAGTTGAACAGTTTTGGGCAGGACACTTGGTTGTCCCCAATGTACTCTGGCGCCCCTGCTTTTCAAGGGGGGAAAGTTGCATCTCCTGCCGAGTCTTTTGCTT
The DNA here is from genome assembly GCA_009830355.1 of Cherax destructor. Taxonomy (NCBI): domain Eukaryota; kingdom Metazoa; phylum Arthropoda; class Malacostraca; order Decapoda; family Parastacidae; genus Cherax; species Cherax destructor. The sequence goes on from WNWK01023010.1 coordinate 10,896, forward strand.
TCATAGGGGTGATTTCCGTGTGCAAGTTGGTACTAATCCCCCCAGGATTTTCCAAGTGTATATTATCATGTATTCTCGCCTGCGTTCCGGAATACAGATCAAGGATCTTCAACCGTTCCCAGTAATTTAGGTGCCTTAATGTCTTATGTGTGCCGTGAAAGTTCTTTGTGCACTCTCCAGGTCAGCAATTTCACCTGCCTTGAGGGCAGTTAGTGTCAGCAGTATTCCAGCCTAGAGAGAACAAGCGATTTGAAGAGAATCATTGGGCTTGGCGTCCCTATTTTTGAAGGTTCTCATTATCCATCCTATTATTTTCCCAGCAGATGTGGTAGAACATAATTGTGGTTTTGAAGGCGAGATCCTCTGACATTATCACTCCCGGTCCTTCACTTTTCTTTTTGCTATATTGTATGGTTAGAATTTGTTTATACCCTGATTTTTTTTAATTTTCTAAAATTTTCCATATCTGAGTAGTTGAAATTTTTTTCATTGAACTTCATATTGTTTTGGTGCCCCATGTGAAGATTTGGTTGATGTCCATTGGAGCTTTGCAGTGTCTTCAATGGAGGTCCTGCCATTGCAATCAAAATAGAGCATTTCGAAAAAGGGGTTCTTTTTTTATCCCAGGATGCGACCCACGAGTCCTTAACACCCAGGTATCCATTTTATATTGATGGGGAACATGGACAGCAGGTGTCTTATGGAAACATGTCCTTTTTTTACCCAGCCATACCGGAGATTCAACTCCGGACCTGAGTGTTGAACTGGTGCGTTAACGACCGAGCTAGGAGTGCGCCATACGAGACTTTAACCAGTTCTTTTCTTTAAAAATATGTTAATATAAACATAATTAGCATTTATACATAAAATGATTGAATATAATATATTCAACTAGGAGAAATTTAACTATCAGATATGAAAAATTTGGGGAAATTAAAAAATATATCAGGGTATAAAAACTCTCACCATACAATAGAATCCTTTTTTTATACCTGCCTTGTCCTCCAGATTATTCACTAATCTCTTGGGGAACTGTGTCAAACGCCTTCTTTTTCCCCAAGAAGATGCAATCTACCCATCCCTCTCTTGTTTAACTGCTGCCCCCCTGTCACTAGAACTATAGTAGGTTTGTGACACAGGTTTTCCCCGTACCTGAAACCGTGCTGGCTGTCGTTGATAAGCTCATTCTTTTCTAGGTGCTCCACCACTCTTCCCCCGATAATATTTTCTATGACCTTGCATACAATACATGTCAGTGACACTGGTCTGTATTTAATGCTTCATGTCTGTCTCCTTTTAAAAAAATTTGGGGCTACATTTGTGTCTTCCATATAGGTAGTCTCCCGTTTCGATAGATGTGTTGAAGATTGTTGTTAGTGGTAAAATGGTCCTCTGCCCCCTCTCTCAGGACCCATGGAGAGATGTTATCCTCCCCCATCGACTTTGAGGTATCTGCTCGCAGTACCTTTCCTTATTCCTCGGTTGTATGTATTGTGTCCAACACTTAATGGTGTCCCCAAACCTCTCAGTCTTTCTGGAGTCCCTTCTGTCTCCACTGTGAACACTTTTTTGAATCTCATGTTGAGTTCCTCACATACTTCACGGTCGTTTCTTGTGATCTCTCCTCCTTCCTTCCTCAGCCAGATTATCTGGTCCTTGACTGTTGTTTTTCCCCTGTTTTGGGTGTAAACTTTTGGGGTCAGTTTTTGGGCGATGCTATGTCTTTTTCGTATTGTCGTTGGGCCTCCCTTCTTACCTGTGCATATTCATTTCTGGCTCTACGACTGCTCTCCTTTTTCCTGGGTACATTTCTTCTATACTTCTTCCATTCTCTGTACACTTGGTTTTGGCCTCCCCGCACCTTTGGGTGAACCAAGGGCTTATCCTTTGTGTATGTGTGTGGCAATATTCACATCTAGACGAAATATAACTGATTGTCGTCTAATATTTAAATTAGGATTGTACGTAGCTAATAGTAACGCCTTCGGTTCACAACTGAGAGTCGGGGTTTAGTAAAGGAGGGGTGGGGTCATGGTCAGGTCTCCTAACACTTGTTTTCCCCGTTCACCCAGCAGTAAAAAGGTACCTTTGTTATGTGATTGTTGTCTGCAGTGATGGTGGTGTTAGAATGTTAAAAGGGGGTGAAATTTTAAGTGATCTCGGAAGGGTAACACTCTTAGCTGTTCCCCCTTTTTTCAACTATATATGTTACATGAAATCTCATCTAAACTATCACCTACACTCTGGGCTCTATTGTAGGCGCTACTGGGGGGCTGCAGCTCTTGGTTCATCGCTAAAAATTTGTTCAGAAAAATTAGACTTTTCAGAGACAAATTACGAATTCAAAATTTTTTTATTTTCAATCTTAGTATAATGGCTCACGGTCAACATTTCTGAGCTTGGGGGGCCCCTAGACCCTAATCAAAATAAACGTAAACCATCTTTATCTAACTACTAAAGACCCGAATGTTCTTCATTAGAATCAACTCCCGTATTCATCTGACCAAGAGCCCCGTCCATTGATTCACATAAACCCAATAAATTTCGTATGACAGCAGAACGGTCGCTACTGCTGTCATCGGTGACACCCCCCCAGAGGTCAGGCACCAGTGGGGCCGACCATCTTATAATAAAGACCCGTGTCAGAGGTTCCTCCACAACATGGGTATGGGCTAAAATTAATTTAACAATGAAAATTATCTTTCTTTAGATAAATAAATTTAAAGGAATACTCACCTAATATTACCCTAGGATCGACCCTGGGGAGAAGAGTTGAGCCCGATGGGTCACTATTTACCAGCACCACCTGTAACACAAGTTGAGCCTTGATGGAGCTCACTACCTTCACCGCACCACCTGTAACACAAAAATTAAGCCTTGTGGGTACACCTTCACCACCACCACCTGTAACACAAGAGTTGGTTGATGGCACTCACTTCCTTCACCAGCACCACCTGTAACAAAAGGGGTTAGCCTTGATGGAGCTCCCCCCTTCACCACCACCACCGTAACACAAAGTTGAGCCTTGATGGGCTCACTACCTTCCCCCACCACCTGTAACACAAGAGTTAAGCCTTGATGGAGCTCACTCCTTCCCCCACCACCTGTAACACAAGGTTGGCCTTGATGGCACTCACTTCCTTACCCCCACCACCTGTAACACAAGAGTTACCTTGATGGCACCCACTTCCTTCACCAGCCCCCTGTAACACAAGAGTTGAACCTTATGGAGCTCACCCTTCACCACCACCACCTGTAACACAAGATTAAGCCTTGATGGATTTCCCCCTTCACCACCACCACCTGTAACACAAGAGTTGAGCCTTGATGGCCTCACTTCCTTCACCAGCACCACCTGTGCAAAAGGGGTTTACCTTGATGGCACTCACTCCTTCACCACCACCACCTGTAACACAAAGTTGAGCCTTGATGGAGCTCACTCCTTCACCACCACCACCGTAACACAGAGTTGAGCCCGTGGCACTCACTTCCTTCACCAGCACCACCTAACAAAAGGTTGAGCCTTGATGGCACTCATTCCCCTTCCCAGCACCACCTGTAACAAAAGAGTTGACCCTTTGGGGACTCCTACCTTCACCACCACCACCTGTAACACAAGAGTTGAGCCTTGATGGCACTCACTTCCTTCACCAGCACCACCTGTAACACAAGAGTTGAGCCTTGATGGAGCTCACTATCTTCACCAGCACCACCTGTAACACAAGAGTTGAGCCTTGATGGCACTCAATTCCTTCACCAGCCCCACCTGTAACACAAGAGTTGAGCCTTGATGGAGCTCACTATCTTCACCACCACCACCTGTAACACAAGAGTTGAGCCTTGATGGAGCTCACTACCTTCACCACCACCACCTGTAACACAAGAGTTGAGCCTTGATGGAGCTCACTACCTTCACCACCACCACCTGTAACACAAGAGTTGAGCCTTGATGGAGCTCACTACCTTCACCACCACCACCTGTAACACAAGAGTTCTACTCTTATACATGATCATTGATTCATAGAATAAAATTATATACAAAAATATTCAACGGCATTTAGTTTCTGTTTGTAACTTAATTTTAAATAACACCTCTAATTACGATTAACATAACTAGATAATTCGATTTTCCTACTACAGAGTAAGGCTTCTTCAGGATTGGAAACCCTACTCTGCAGTGTACTAAGAGGTTTCAGAAGGCATCAGGGCTACTGACTGAAAACAATGGAGTGAGTTGTGGCGATGTGGGGTTTTGGAAGGTAGTTCATGTGTGAGTTTAGTCACGAATTACCGTATTAGATACCTTATATCTTACCAACATCAAGTCGATGCTTTCCAATATTTACATAAACAAGAGGGAAAGACGGGAAGGACCGTTAAGCAAAACAAATACATCAGAATAGTACTTGAAGACATGACAGGGGTTACAGAACAGTACTTGAAGACATGACAGGGTTACAGAACAGTACTTGAAGACATGACAGGGGTTACAGAACAGTACTTGAAGACATGACAGGGGTTACAGAACAGTACTCTGAAGACATGACAGGGTTACAAACAGTACTTGAAGACAAGACAGGGGTTACAGAACAGTACTTGAAGACAAGACAGAGGTTACAGAACAGTACTGAAGACAAGACAGGGGTTACAGAACAGAGAAGACAAGACAGGGGTTACAGAACAGTACTTGGAAGACATGACGGGGTTACAGAACAGTACTTGAAGACAAGACAGGGGTTACATAACAGTACTTGAAGACAAGACAGGGGTTACAGAACAGTACTTGAAGACAAGACAGGGGTTACAGAACAGTACTTGAAGACATGACATTGGTTACAGAACATTACTTGAAGACAAAGAAGGGTTACAGAACAGTATTGAAGACATGACAGGGTTACAGAACAGTACTTGAAGACAAGACAGGTGTTACAGAACAGTACTTGAAGACAAGACAGGGGTTACAGAACAGTACTTGAAGACAAGACAGGGGTTACAGAACAGTACTTGAAGACATGACAGGGGTTACAGAACAGTACTTGAAGACAAGACAGGGGTTAAGAAACATACTTGAAGACATGACAGGAGTTACAGAACAGTACTTGAAGACAAGACAGGGGTTACAGAACAGTACTTGAAGACATGACAGGGGTTACAGAACAGTACTTGAAGACAAGACAGGGGTTACAGAACAGTACTTGAAGACAAGACAGGGGTTACAGAACAGTACTTGAAGACATGACATGGGATACAGAGGGGTTACAGAACAGTACTTGAAGACAAGACAGGGGTTACAGAACAGTACGAAGGCATGACAGGGTTACAGAACATTACTTGAAGACAAGACAGGGGTTACAGAACAGTACTTGAAGACAAGACAGGGGTTACAGAACAGTACTTGAAGACATGACATGGGTTACAGAGGGGTTACATAACAGTACTTGAAGACATGACAGGGGTTACAGAACAGTACTTGAAGACAAGACAAGGGTTACAGAGGGGTTACAAAACAGTATTGAAGACAAGACAGGGTTACAGAACAGTACTTGAAGACATGACAGGGGTTACAGAACAGTACTTGAAGACAAGACAGGGGTTACTGAAGAGTTTGAAGACAAGACAGGGGTTACAGAACATACTTGAAGACATGACAGGGGTTACAGAACAGTACTTGAAGACAAGACAGGGGTTACAGAACAGACTTAGAAGACAAGACAGGGGTTACAGAACAGTACTTGAAGACATGACAGGGTTACAGAACAGTATTGAAGACATGACAGGGTTACAGAACAGTACTTGAAGACAAGACAGGGGTTAAAGAACAGTACTTAAGACATGACAGGGGTTACAGAACAGTACTTGAAGAAAGCAGGGTTACTGAACAGTACTTGAAGACAAGACAGGGGTTACAGAACAGTACTTGAAGACATGACAGGGTTACAGAACAGTACTTGAAGACAAGACATAGGTTACAGAACAGTACTTGAAGACAAGACAAGGGTTACAGAACAGTACTTGAAGACATGACAGGGGTTACAGAACAGTACTTGAAGACATGACAGGGTTACAGAACAGTCTTTCATTGGGACGACTTTTCGCTTTATTAGAGGTGTATCAAGTGATGCAACACAGGCAGTACGCAAGTCGGTCTAGTATCGTGCTGCAGCACCGTTCTGTATAATAGTTATGATTGTGCAACGAATTGAAGATTGAGACACTTATGCAACATATGGGAATCTTTATTAAGGAAACGTTTCCCCACACAGTGGCTTCATCAGTCCAATACAGAGAAGAATGATAGAAGATCAAAAGGAGATTGAGGATATCATTCCTCAGCCTTGAGTCGATGTTATCAGTCCATTTACCTTGATAAAAGTAGAGCACATGCACGAGGAAGGGCTTATATACTGCAGACAGATGAGGGGACCAGTCGGAGCGCGTCTCCATGGACAAACCCACAGGTGGAAGTGGGTCATACAGTTTGATTCACTGTTAAGTTCTATCTTTGTTATTTGCCATTATAAGGAAGCATTCTGCTTACATGATCTACTTGAAAACTCTCTCATCTCCTCTGAAAAAACTGTTATAATCAGTTTCTGAGCAAGTTACCAAACACTGAAGGCAGGAAAAGATCGGTGATTGTCTTAGCATTCTGCGTGTGAAGATCAATAACTGGGCACCAAGTATGTATCTTCATTCATGGATACTACGATCAGGACAGAAGTAGTGGTCACACAATAATTGCCTGGACAGAAGTACTGGTCAAACAATAATTGCCAGGACAGAAGTAGTGGTCAACCAATAATTGCTTGGACAGAAGTAGTGGTCAAATAATAATTGTCAGGACAGAATTAGTAGTTAAACAATAATTGTCAGGACAGAAGTAGTGGTCACACATTAATTGCCAGGACAGAAGTAATGGTCAAACAATAATTGCCTGGACAGAAGTAGTGGTCAAACAATAATTGCGAGGACAGAAGTTGTGGTCAAACAATAATTGCCAGGACAGAAATAGTGGTCAAACAATAATTGCCTGGACAGAAATAGTGGTCAAACAATAATTGCCTGGACAGAAGTAGTGGTCAAACAATAATTGCCAGGACAGAGGTAGTGGTCAAACAATAATTGTCTGGACAGAAGTAGTGGTCAAACAATAATTGCTTGGCAGAAGTAGTGGTCACACAATAATTGCCTGGACAGAAGCAGTGGTCAAACAATAATTGCCTGGACAGAAGTAGTGATAAAAAAATAAGTGTCTGGACAGAAGTAGTGGTCACACAATACTTGCCTGGAGAGAGGTAGTAGTCAAACAATAATTGCCTGGACAGAAGTAGTGGTCAAACAATAATTGTTGGGAAGAAGTAGTGGTCACACAATAATTGCCTGGACAGAAGTAGATGTCAAATAATAATTGCCTGGACAGAAGTAGTGGTCAAACAATAATTGTCAGGACAGAAGTTGTGGTCAAACAATAATTGTCTGGACAGAAGTAGTGGTCAAACAATAATTGTCAGGACAGAAGTAGTGGTCACACAATAATTGCCTGGACAGAAGTAGTGGTAAAACTACAAATGCCTGGACAGAAGTAGTGGTCAAATAATAATTGCTAGGACAGAAATAGTGGTCAAACAATAATTGCCAGGACAGAAGTAATGGTCAAACAATAATTGCCCGGACAAAAGTTGTGGTCAAACAATAATTGCCTGGACAGAAGTAATGGTCTAACAATAATTGTCAGGACAGAAGTAGTGGTCAAACAATAAATGCCTGGACAGAAGTAGTGGTCAAACAATAATTGCCTGGACAGAAGTAGTGGTCAAAAATAATTGCCAAGACAGAAGTAGTGGTCAAACAATAATTGCCAGGACAGAAGTTGTGGTCAAACAGTAATTGCATGGACAGAAGTAATGGTCAAACAAAAATGTTCAGGACAGAAGTAGTGGTCAAACAATAATTGCCTGGACAGAAGTAGTGGTCAAACAATAATTGTCAGGACAGTAGTAGTTGTCACCCAATAATTGCCTGGACAGAAGTAGTGGTCAAACAATAATAGCCTCGACAAAAGTAGTGGTCAAACAATAATTGCCAGGACAGAAGTAGTGGTCAAACAATAACTGCCTGGACAGAAGTAGTTTTCAAATAATAATTGTCAGGACAGAAGTAGTGGTCAAACAATAATTGCGTGGACAGAATTAGTGGTCAAACAATAATTGTCAGGACAGAAGTAGTGGTCACACATTAATTGCCAGGACAGAAATAGTGGTCAAACAATAATTGCCTGGACAGAAGTAATGGTCAAACAATAATTGCCAGGACAGAAGTAGTGGTCAAACAATAATTGGCAGGACAGTAGTAGTGGTCACACAATAATTGCCTGGACAGAAGAAGTGGTCAAACAATAATAGCCTCGACAGAAGTAGTGGTCAAACAATAATTGCCAGGACAGAAGTAGTGGTCAAACAATAACTGCCTAGACAGAAGTAGTTTTCAAATAATAATTGTCAGGACAGAAGTAGTGGTCAAACAATAATTGCGTGGACAGAATTAGTGGTCAAACAATAATTGCCAGGACAGAAGTTTTAGTCAAACAACATTTGCCTGGACAGAATTAATGGTCAAACAATAATTGCCAGGACAGAAGTAGTGGTCAAACAATAATTGTCAGGACAGAAGTAGTAGTCAAACAATAATTGCCTGGACAGAAGTAGTGGTCAAACAATAATTGTCAGGACAGAAGTAGTGGTCACACAATAATTGCCTGGACAGAAGTAGTGGTCAAACAATATTTGCCTGGACAGAAGTAGTGGTCAAACAATAATTGCCTGGACAGAAGCAGTGGTCAAATAATAATTGTCAGGACAGAACTAATTGTCAAACAATAATTGCCAGGACAGAAGTAGTGGTCAAACAATAATTGTCAGGACAGAATTAGTGGTCAAACAATAATTATCAGGACAGAAGTAGTGGTCACACATTAATTGCCTGGACAGAAGTAGTGGTCAAACAATAATTGCCTGGACAGAAGTAGTGGTCAAACAATAATTGCCAGGACAGAAGTTGTTGTCAAACAATAATTGCCTGGACAGAAGTAACAGTCAAAAAATATTTGCCAGGACAGAAGTAGTGGTCAAACAATAATTGACAGGACAGAAGTAGTGGTCAAACAATAATTGCCTGGACATAAGTAGTGGTCACACAATTGCCAGGACAGAAGTAGTGGTCAAACAATAATTGCATAGACAGAAGTAGTGGTCAAATAATAATTGCCTGGACAGAAGTAGTGGTCAAACAATAATTGCCTGGACATAAGTAGTGGTCACACAATTGCCAGGACAGAAGTAGTCGTCAAACAATAATTGCCTGGACTGAAGTAGTGGTCAAACAATATTTTGCCTGGTCAGAAGTAGTGGTCAAACAATAATTGCCTGGACAGATGTAGTGGTCAAATAATAATTGCCTGGACAGAAGTAGTGGTCAAGGAATAATTGCCAGGACAGAAGTAGTGGTCAAACAATAATTGCCTGGACAGAAGTAGTGGTCAAACAATAACGGTCAGGACAGAAGTAGTGGTCACACAATAATTGCCTGGATAGAAGTAGTGGTCAAACAATAATATCCTCGACAGAAGTAATGTTCAAACAATAATTGCCAGGACAGAAGTAGTGGTCAAACAATAATTGCCTGGACAGAAGTAGTTTTCAAATAATAATTGTCAGGACAGAAGTAGTGGTCAAACAATAATTGCCTGGACATAAGTAGTGGTCACACAATTGCCAGGACAGAAGTAGTGGTCAAACAATAATTGCCTGGACAGAAGTAGTAGTCAAATAATAATTGCCTGGACAGAAGTAGTGGTCAAACAATAATTGCCAGGACAGAAGTAGTCGTCAAACAATAATTGTCAGGACAGAAGTAGTAGTCACACATTAATTGCCAGGACAGAAGTAGTGGTCAAACAATCATTGCCTGGACAGAAGTAGTGGTCAAACAATAATTGCGTGGACAGAATTAGGGGTCAAACAATAATTGTCAGGACAGAAGTAGTGGTCATACATTAATTGCCAGGACAGAAGTAGTGGTCAAAGAATAATTGCCTTGACAGAAGTAGTGGTCACACAATTGCCAGGACAGAAGTAGTGGTCAAACAATAATTGCCTGGACAGAAATAGTGGTCAAACAATAATTGCCTGGACAGAAGTAGTGGTCAAACAATAACTGCCAGGACAGAAGTAGTGGTCAAACAATAATTGCTAGGACAGAAGTTGTGGTCAAACAAAATTTGCCTGGACAGAAGTAATGGTCAAACAATAATTGCCAGGACAGAAGTAGTGGTCAAACAATAATTGTCAGGACAAAAGTAGTGGTCAAACAATAATTGCCTGGACAGATGTAGTGATCAAATAATAATTGCAAGGACAGAAGTAGTGGTCAAACAATAATTGCCTGACTGAAGTAGTGGTCAAACAATAATTGCTTGGACAGAAGAAGTGGTCAAACAATAATTGTCTGGACAGAAGTAGTGGTCAAACAATAATTGCCTTTACAGAAGTAGTGGTCAAACAATAATTAACAGGACAGAAGTAGTGGTCAAACAATAATTGCCTGGACATAAGTAGTGGTCACACAATTGCCAGGACAGAAGTAGTGGTCAAACAATAATTGCCTGGACAGAAGTATTGGTCAAATAATAATTGCCTGGACAGAAGCAGTGGTCAAACAATAATTGCCATGACAGAAGTAATAGTCAAACAATAATTGTCAGGACAGAAGTAGTCGTCAAACAATAATTTCTTGGACTGAAGTAGTGGTCAAACAATAATTGCCTGGACAGAAGAAGTGGTCAAACAATAATTGCCTGGACAGATGTAGTGGTCAAATAATAATTGCCAGGACAGAAGTAGTGGTCAAACAATAATTGCCTGGACTGAAGTAGTGGTCAAACAATAATTGCCTGGACAGAAGTAATGGTCAAACAATAATTGCCTGGACAGAAGTAGTGGTCAAACAATAATTGCCTGGACAGAAGTAGTGGTCAAACAATAATTGCCTGGACAGAAGTAGTGGTCAAACAATAAACAACACACAGCTCGTATAATTATATACAGTTCAACATCCTGAGCACAGATAAAATAATTAAAGAAAAATATTAATAAAGCTATTAGGGTAAATGATAATATTTACGTTATTAAAGAAGGTGACACCAAGAATAAAATGCGAGAAATGTAACACAATTATAGACTAAATACCAAGTGCTAACAAACTCAAAACAACTACTAGGAATTATTTATAAAATCAAAGTAGTATTACGTAATAACACAGGTACAGCGTCCAAAACAATGCTGTATTTCTAATAATTCTTGACAAGAAAATGCTTCAACACACCTGACACTGATCAACACACCTGACACTGATCAACACACCTGACACTGATCAACACACCTGACACAGATCAACACACCTGACACAGATCAACACACCTGACACTGATCAACACACCTGACACTGATCAACACACCTGACACAGATCAACACACCTGAAACAGATCAACACACCTGACACAGATCAACACACCTGACACAGATCAACACACCTGACACAGATCAACACACCTGACACAGATCAACACACCTGACACAGATCAACATACCTGACACAGATCAACACACCTGAAATAGATCAATACACCTGACACAGATCAACACACCTGACACAGATCAACACACCTGACACAGATCAACACACCTGACACAGATCAACACATCTGACACAGATCAACACATCTGACACAGATCAACACACCTGACACAGATCAACACAATGAACAGACTTCTGTCTGTAGTTTCATTAAAAGTAGAATAAAATATTTTTATGTTTACCAACTAGCTAAGAAAAAGAAAAGGCAAATTATAATATACTCCAATTCTTGAAAAAAAAACATATGAGACAGGTAAAAGTCACTTTTTTCTGCTTTACACCTGTCAAAAAAGGGACCTTTTACTCCATGCTTTGCTAAGAGTAATATTAATAAAAGTCAGACAAGGAAAACAATTGACAAGTTCTGGTGTACACCTGGTGTTATTTTCTCACTCTACTTATAACAAATATTTGGGAATTGTAAGTATTATAGTCACACAATACTCACAAATCATAAAAAATCTGATCATGAAAAAAATAATTAGCATTGGTAAACACATAATAAAATATATTTTATTATGTGTTTAAAAACTCAATAAAAATTTACTCTAAGAAATCCATCAAATGATGGTATATACAAAATATATTTGAAAAGGAAGGATGAATATTTATTGGCAAGTACAATATCAGAGTGTAACTGAATTGTTGTTTTTCTGAGAAGATTATAAAGGTTACGGAAATTAAACCAAGGGAAAAGAAGACTAATCACAATTGCTCAAATAATTCATATTCTTCTTAAATTACTACTCACATAATTTTTCTATTTTACTAAAGAAGACGTTAAATGAAGATAGTCGAGACACACTTGCTTGTAGACACCTCAATAAATAATTATGGTAACTTCCCATTTTACCTCCACAGAAAATAAGATAATAGGAGCAACGTAAGTTTAAAGCACAAGTAACATAGCTGAGCACGTAACATAGCTGAGCACGTAACATAGCTGAGCACGTAACATAGCTGAGCACGTAACACAGCTGAGCACGTAACACAGCTGAGCACGTAACATAGCTGAGCACGTAACATAGCTGAGCACGTAACATAGCTGAGCACGTAACATAGCTGAGGACGTAACATAGCTGAGCACGTAACTTGATACTGGTCAGAATACAACTCAGGAACCAGAAATAGACGATACCGCTACATGTGTGTGCCATATCACAGGCGGGGACCGAACTCGTGGCGAGTGGGTCGTAAAACTGCAGGTCAGTGTGTAAGCCAATGGGCCAGCTGGCTACAATAAGATTCATCCAACTAGGTATATTTATACACCATAGGAAGGTTAGCACAGGGCTCCACTGTGACCACATATGCAGGTTTTTACAGATTAACACCGCCGGTGGCGCAGAGCAGAGTTCCGTTCCAGGATCCTCCATAGCGGCAGGGCGGCTGATTCATTAATGGCCCTGACGAACTCTAGTTCTAGTCCCCTCAAGGCCGTCATCATTTGTTCATTTGTTGTGTATTATATGGTGTATAAATCTACCTAGTTGGATGAATCTTATTTTAGGCAGCTGGCAGCGTGGATTATTTTTCTAGCTAGACTCTCTGAGGAAAACTTAGAATAAGAGAGAAAAGTACGGACTATGGGCAGATACATGTCTCAAGGGAAGAAAGTACAAATTAGGAGGTTCCAGGGATTCCAGGAAGAGGAAAGTATCCCCAGATACGAATGTTGGCAGATGGATATCCCTGGATATCCCCTACAGCTCAGAGGTTTAACATGGCTGTTTACACCTAGATAGTCAATATTTAATCTTTTTACCATCAGGTTTACTCACTAGGACTATGGGGCTAAATATGTTGCAGTTGAATCCTCAATAATCTTTGTGCTCAGCATCTCCTCTATCATACTCCTAGTTATCTTTAGCTTGCTCGGGGTGTCTAAACAACGGTATTCTGACAGTCATCATCAATCATGGGGATCTGAGCATCAACACGTTGATTTTCCCAACTCAGAATCAGACGACAGCAATAAAGCCCTTAATTTCTTCTGTTCCTGGCTATTTAGTGGGTCTAACTTTAACTCCTGTAACAACAATCTCTCTCTCCGGGTTTGAGTAACAGTGAGGTAACTTAGCGTTTTCAATAACAGGGGGAGTTATACTTGTGACCTGCACCCTAGCATTACATATCATACAGTCTACAGTGTCACCCTTTGACAGGTACGATCCCTCCCTCAATTGCACTCTTAAAAATGTTATAACGAATAGGACACAGCTTAACATAGTTCCATACAAGCAGTTTAAAGTGTTTTTCCTGGTACCTTTCCCTTCATCATCAGTGATTTACATTCTATTTGACTATCATCCAGTGGCATAGTGAACAACGATTGTTCCACGATTAATTTTTAATCTTCCCTGGCTGCCATTCCTAAGGGTAAGGGACACTCGGCCTTCATCATCAGACATACATACCATAGCGGGTACACTTAAACTTTCTTTTCTCCTTTTAAGTTCTAAGGTCTTTCAAATAAATATAGTTCTCCTGATTTCAATTTTCCCCACTGACAAGTCAGCACAATTGAATGGTTCAATTTCTAGAGTTTTTCTAATCTGGACATAATTTATCTGTTTTTCTCTCTTACTCTTAATCATCTGAACTTTGGTCAGTCTCTTAACAATAGCATAATTTTCTAAAGGTACTCCTCCCACAAAAGGCTGCCCTGGCTATAAGATCTGCACCTAACATCTATATCCATATATTTAACTGACACAATAATAAATAAATTATGAAACTTTATCTGTGGACAAACTTGCAACCTCAAAATAACTAAACCCGTTACGTCCAGATGGTGACTTGAGTAAGACTGCAATATCGAAGTACATCGTCTGATCTGTTCTTGTTTTACACCAGCTACTGGATCACTATGACAAGGTCCTGGATGCTGTAGACGATAAACAAAATACAGAAGTAGTATACACAGACTTTGCAAAAGCTTTCGACAAGTGTGACCATGGTGTAATAGCGCACAAAATGCGTGATAAAGGAATAACAGGAAAAGTTGGTAGATGGATCTATAACTTCCTAACAAATAGAACACAGAGAGTAATAGTAAACAGAGTAAAGTCTGAGGCAGCTACGGTGAAAAGCTCTGTTCCACAAGGCACAGTACTCGCTCCCATTCTATTCCTCATCCTCATATCTGATACAGACAGAGATGTAAGTCATAGCTCCGTGTCTTCCTTTGCGGATGACACCCGGATTGCCATGACAGTGACCTCCATCGAAGACACCACCAAGACTCCAAGCGGAGATCAACCAAATCTTCAAATGGGCCACTCAAAACAATATGAAGTTCAATGAGGAGAAATTTCAACTACTCAGATATGGAAAACTTGAGGAAATTAAAAATATATCAGGGTATACGACAAACTCTAACCATACAATAGAGCAAAAAAGTAATGTGAAGAACCTGGAGTGATAATGTCAAAGGATCTCACCTTCAAAAACCACAAGAATGTTTCTACCGCATCTGCTGAAAATGATAGGATGGATAATGAGAACCTTCAAAACTGGGACGCCAAGCCCATGATGATTCTCTTCAAATCGCTTGTTCTCTCCAGGCTGGAATACTGCTGTACTAACTGCCCCTTCAAGGCTGGCGACATTATGACCTGGAGAATGTACAAGAACTTTCACAGCCACATAAGTACAGTAAGGCACCTAAATTACTGGGACGGTTGAAGGTCCTTGATGTAGAATTTCTGTAGAACATAAGCATAAGCTTGTCCTGTACATTAATGAGGATACTCAGCTTTGTTGCTGTTTCAGTCTTCTGCAGCTGCACCTCAGAAGACTCCTCCGACCTGAGACAGCTGTTCTACAACCCTGGAGCTGGAGGGGCGAGCCTTTCTCGGTGATTAGGAAAATAAGATTGAAAAATTATGGAAAAAATGTTTTCTTACCACAAAATAGTGCATCATTCTGGCAACATTTTGGTGTAATCAGTTTGTTTATATCATATTTCTAAGTATGTTTTCCCTTAAATGTAATTTTTTTGTTCTTGCTGTCATAAATAATACATGTTGGCAATCAGTGTTTTTTTTATCAAAAAATTACGATTTTTATGATTGTTTCATTAAAAAACTTCCATAGCAACATCTCTGATGCCTCTTTTCCCTGCCACCTCAGTGGCCTCTGGGAGTCTCAACAAGTGTTGATGTATGCAACACAGAGATTTGCGCCGTATCCATAGAGTTTTTACAGAAAAAAATATTAACAACTCAGAAATAAGTTATTAACATTGTGTGCCATTTTTTGCGAAAAG
This sequence comes from Cherax destructor, assembly GCA_009830355.1. Taxonomy (NCBI): domain Eukaryota; kingdom Metazoa; phylum Arthropoda; class Malacostraca; order Decapoda; family Parastacidae; genus Cherax; species Cherax destructor. Next base: position 26,858 of record WNWK01023010.1, read on the forward strand.
TATTAATAGGATTGTCATGATTTTTGCACACATTATTGAGTAATGATGGATCTACAACCACCCATGGAGGATGTCTGATATCTTTTACAGCTTTGTTTTTATTGATTTTTTTCCCCACCAAAAAAAAAATCACTAATTTTAATTTTTTTTTATGGAATCTACTAACATTTTCGCTAAAACGAATTGGGTCAACAATTATATAGCGTTTATCTTTCATCTGATATTAACTAGAACATTGTACATCTTCCCAATTTTGTAGAAATAGGAAAGTTTTGTGACCCTAAAATTTGGCACAATTTTTTTTCTATCTAACAAAGGCAAAAAGTCATAACAAAGACAGTGTATAGGTTTTAAAACTGTAAAAATCTCATTAAATTAGACCAAAATAAAAAAAAGTGTGAATTAGCTCGCCCCTCCCTTAAAATGTCTAATTCACAATGTAACCAATATTCATCTCTTCCATTTGCTCCTCAACAAAACTTGAAGAAGAATACAAAAATACCAAAATGGTTTGCAGAAGCTTTGCTATCATGATTACAAGATGTCTATTAGTGTTGATCTGAAGATGGCAAACTTCTTGCTTGGGCAACAGATTGTATATCAAAGTAACCTTGTTTCACCTGTTTGTGGGACAGTAGAACGAAGGCAGACATCATGACTGTAGGTGCATCAAACATTATTAACGTTCCAATTGTTGAAGTTGCTTCAAATGGTTGTAGATCATTTCTTGGACTCAGTTTGAAACAACTGAAACCTGGAATCTTTGATGGTCCTCAATTTCGAAATCTTATCAAGGATTCTAATTTCACAAAACGTATGAATGGTGAAGTTACTGCCAGGTGAAGTTACTGCCAGGTGAAGTTACTGCCAGGTGAAGTTACTGCCAGGTGAAGTTACTGCCAGGTGAAGTTACTGCCAGGTGAAGTTACTGCCAGGTGAAGTTACTGCCAGGTGCAGTTACTGCCAGGTGCAATTACTGCCAGGTGAAGTTACTGCCAGGTGAAGTTACTGCCAGGTGAAGTTACTGTCAGGTGAAGTTACTGCCAGGTGCAGTTACTGCCAGGTGAAGTTCTGCCAGGTGAAGTTACTGCCAGGTGAAGTTACTGCCAGGTGAAGTTACTGAGGTGAAGTTACTACCAGGTGCAGTTACTGCCAGGTGCAGTTACTGCGCCGGTGCAGTTACTGCCAGGTGCAGTTACTGCCAGGTGAAGTTACTGCCAGGTGAAGTTACTGCCGGTGCAGTTACTGCCAGGTGCAGTTACTGCCAGGTGCGTTACTGCCAGGTGCGTTACTGCCAGGTGCAGTTACTGCCAGGTGCAGTTACGTGTCTGTTGTCAAGAACGTCTATGGTAAATTAAGACACATGGACAACATCTGGTCTCTTTATTGTAGACGTTTCGCCCTCCAGTGGCTTTATCAATAGAAAATTCTGGACATAATTTGAAGACAGTAGAACAATATAAAAGATGAGGTAATCAGACCTCGGCCTTGGAGTTGGTGTGACGAGCACCGAGGTCTGATTACCTCATCATTATAGTTCTACTGTCTTAATATCTCTAAATTTGTATTGATAAAGCCACTGGATAACTTTTCAATAAAGACACCCAGATGTTGCACATGTGTCTTAATTTTATCTTGTCGGTTCTATACCATTCTTGTACAACTTCTATGGTAATCACAAATCAGACAGCTATAAAGAACTGGTCAATACATGCTAATGTGAGAACAAGGTTCACTTTCTCCAAGCCATAGACAGTTTTGCACATAATCTTGGCAGGTGAGCGAGGAACAAGAGGGAGGTTCACGAGATATAAAGATGATGGAGGAAGTTATCAAGGTAGATGGAACACTGCAGCAGGCCTCTGACCCATGCGGGGCAGGTCCATATCCTCCCCATAAAAATAATTTCTCTGCGTTTTGTGAATTAGCGCCGCCTATCAAAAAACTTTTCATGTTTCATGTTTTCAATGGGATAAAAAAAAATTTTAAAAAATTAAGTCAAACAAGCAAAATATTCATTCAGCTCCCCAAACTTACCCCCAAATCGGTATAATATCATTGACCAGAAAATAAGTGCGCCCACCGCTACAGGCAACACCGCTTCTGGCAATATCCCAGCAACACCGCTTGAACACAGCTTCAGGTAACACCGCTTCTGGCACATCGCTTCTTGGCAACATCACTTCAGGCAACACCGCTTCAGGAACACAGCTTCAGGCAACACTGCTTCAGAACACTGCTTGGGGAACACCGCTTCAGTAACACCCTTCTGGCAAAACCCTTCAGTCACACCGCTTCAGTCAACACCGCTTCAGGCACAGGTCCCAAGACCTGCTCCAAAGAACTCTGCCCAGTGTCTCCCAAAAGTCTCCTCCAGAGACTCTACAGCAACTCTCTAGGCTCTGCCCCCCGACAGCCGCTCGCAGACCTCGTGCCCCCGAGCTCCCCCTGGGCCAGAGCTCCCAGAATGTGCCCGATCCCACACAGGCCAGAGCTCCGCCAGAATGTGCCCAGCCCAGGCTCTGCCCACAGGCCAGAGCTCCGCCGAAGTTGCCCCAGCCCAGAACTCTGCACACAGGCCAGGCTCCGCCAAAATGTGCCCCAGCCCAGAGCTCTGCACACAGGCCAGAGCTCCGCCAGAATTGCCCCAGCCCAGAGCTCCGCACAAGGCCCAGAGCTCCGCGAATATCCCCCTCAGTTGTTCCCTCGTCATATATGGTCCTCCAAGCATCCCCCCCAAAGAGGGTGCACCATGTGCTTTGACCTGACGCTTGTCCAAAACACACCGGACTTAATCCGGGGCGGCTGACAGCTATTTACCAAAAGGGGAGGTGTGGCTGCAGGTAGGCCTCACAGCACACTGACACATCACAACACCGCTTCAGGCAACACCGCTTCAGGCAACCCCTTCCCAAACCCTTCTGGCAACATCCTTCTGGCAACATCGCTTCTTCAACATCCCTGGCAATACCGCTTCTAACACCCCTTCAGGCAACATCCTTCAGGCAACATCGCTTAGGCCACCGCTTTCTGATTCAAAAATTGCCAATTTTTAACTGAATGTACATTTATAATCTACGAATCATCTTTCTTCCCAGTCAATTGTTTTATTGGTTTAATTGGTTTTTTTTTACAGTGTAAAAACAAGTTTTTCCTACGGAAATATGAAACTAGTAAAAACAAGAATAAGAACGACATAAACCGGGGCCCCAAGTAAGAACGACATAAACCAGGCCACAGTAAGACAAAATAAAAGGCCACGAAGAACGACATAAACCAGGCCAAAAAAGAACGACATACACCAGACCACTAAGAACGAATAAACCAGGCCACGTAAAACGACATCAACCGGACGGAAGAACGACGTCAACCAGGACAGTAAGAACGACATAAACCAGGCCCGTGTAAAACGCATAAAAAAGGACGGGAAAAAAGCATAAACCGGCCCCCTGAAAAAAGACATAAACCAGGCCACGGAAGAAGCATCAACCAGGCCACGAGTAAGAACGACGTCAACCAGACCACGAGTACGAACGACATAAACCAGGCCATGTAAAGAACGACATAAACTAGGCCACGAGAAAAAAAGACATGAACCCCCTAAAAAAAAACCGGCCATGAGCAAAACGACATGACCCCGTCCACAGTAAAAAAGACATAAACCAGGCCATGGTAAAACGACATAAACCTAATCCCCTAAGAACGACATAACCCGGGGCCCCGTAAGAACGCATAACCCAGGCCACGGGGAAAAACGACATAAACCTGTCCACGAAATTAACACAAGCCTTAAGAAGGTTAACACAACCTAAAAGGGGTTTAAACAAGCTCTAAGAAGGTTCCAAAAACCCCAAGAAGGTTAACACAAGTTATAAAAAAATTAATACAAGCCTAAGAAGGTTAAACAAGCCCTAAGAAGGTTCCGCCCCCAAAAAGGAACACAAGCCCCCAAAAAGGTTAACACAAGCTCTAATAAGGTTAAAAAAGCTCTAAGAAGGTTAAAACAAGCCCTAAGAAGGTTTGAAGCTCTAAGAAGGTTAACACAAGCCCCGAAGGGGTTGCAAACCCTAAAAAGGCCACAAGCCCAAGAAGGTTAACACAAGCCCTAAGAAGGTTAACACAAGCTCTAAGAAGGTTAACCAAAAACCCTTTAAAAAGGTTAAACAATCCCTAAGAAGGTTAACACAAGCCTAAAAGGTTAACACGCCCTAAAAAAGGGTTTAAAACAAGCACTGAGAAGGGGTTTAAACAAGCCCTAAGAAGGTTAACCAAGCCCAAGAAAAAGGGTTAAAAAAGCCCAAAAGGGTTAAACAAGCTCTATGAAGGTTAACACAAGCCCCCAAAAGGTTAACGCAAGCCCTAAGAAGGTTAGCACAAGCCTAAGAAGGGTAACACAAGCCCTATGAAGGTTAAACAAGCCCCCAAAAAATTAAACAAAAAAAGGTTCCAAAAATCTAAAGGTTTTAAACAAGCCTAAAAGGTTAACACAAGCCCCCAAAAGGTTAGCACAAGCCTAAGAAGGCTAACACAAGCCTAAGAAGGTTAAAATATGCCTAAGAAGGTTAACACAAGCCCAAGAAGATTAACACAAGCCGTAAGAAGGTTAACACAAGCTCTAAAAATTAACACAAGCCCCGAAGGGTTTAAAACAAGCCCCCAAGAAGGATCAAGCCTAAGAAGGGTTAACACAAGCCCTAAAATGGTTCCAAACTCTGGGAAAAGGGTTCACAAGCCCCAAGAAGGTTAACACAAGCCCCAAGAAAGGGTTTTCACAAGCCTAAGAAGGTAACACAAGCTCTAAGAAGGTTGTAA
>WNWK01023011.1:0-19038 GCA_009830355.1 Cherax destructor
CTCCTTACCCTATATCACTCACTCATTTACCCCTACCTCACCTATGGAATCTGCGCATGGGGCTCTACATCAATAACTCATCTCAGACCACTAATAACACAACAAAAGGCAGCAGTTAGAATAATAACAAATTCACACTCCAGACAACATACTCCACCAATATTCAAAACCTAAACTTACTCACCATACAAGACATCCATACTTTTACTGTGCCTATTACATACATAGAACACTATGCAAATATTAACCCACCACTCAAACTTCTCCTTACTAATTTTAACAGGACACATGACCATAACACTAGACACAGATCACTCCTCGATGTTCCCCGTGTCCATCTAACACTATGTAAAAACTCAATGCATATAAAAGGCACGAAAATTTGGAATTCATTACCTGTCATTGCCAAAGAAACCCTGCCTGTACCCCAATTCAAAACGATGCTAAAAAAACACCTTCTCACCCAAAGCTAAATGCTCAATATCAAACATTCCCAACAAAGTAGAATAATCACTTAATGTAAAAACCTGATTAATCACTTAAATGTAAAAACCTGTTATGAATAATACATACTAAGCTAACTATTTCTATAACATTTACATTATAATGACCACGTAAACTGTAACTGCAATGCAACTAATTGTTTTAAATTGTTATCTCACTCAATTAGTTGCATTGCTACAATTAATTGATATGTTCAACTTATATTCAAACTTTATAACTTAGATACACAATTATACTTATTTTATAAATTATCAACCATAACTTTTTACCATGTAGTCTAGAATTAAGTAGACCTAAGAATGCCCGCAATGCACAGCATATTAGGGGCTTTTGGCATGTACATCTCATTAATAACTATGTTTCTTGTCTACCATGTATCATTGTACCATGTCTCAATAAAGTATTATTGTTATTATTATTATAAAGTATTATTAGAGGCCTACCTTGATAATCGCAAACCAGCTAGGCACGTGGCGATAGCTTATGGTTATATAGTGATAGACAGGAACGGCTATATTATTGATAGATTTCTCCATCGGGGTCAGCATTGTATTGATCACATATATGGTAGACTTTCGTCATTATGGTATTGGATGAAGATGAACACGCCCTGTTATCCTCTTCATATGACCTGGGAGCAAGTTCTTAACTTTAGCAAACAGAAGAAGTGCAACTTCTGCCATCGGGACTTTACTCTTGTCTAACCAAAGCTGAGACATCATACACACACAACCCGCACATATAAAAGGAGAGGAGCTTACGACGACGTTTCGGTCCGACTTGGACCATTTACAAAGTCACACTAACACGAAGGACAGGAGGAAGGGGTATTTATAGGCAGGCAGACAAGGAAGGGCACAAGAAAGTGGTGGAGGGGTAATGGAGGTAGTAGTGATGGTGGTAGTGGTAGTAGTAGTGGAGTCAGTCATAAGCTAGGAAAGGAGCACTGCAAAGACGCTGACGGCAGGTAAGGGTAAGAACAAGAACACAGTGGGGAAAAATAAAATAAAATAGAGGACAAATACAAGGCACTATTGATGTACGTCCATCACTCTGGCTCCGCTATGTAGATGACATCTTTGCTCTTTGGCCTCATGACTCAAGTCTCTTCCAACCATTTCTTGATGCTCTTAATAATCTTGCCCCTTCCATTAAGTTTAAAGCTGATTGGGAATCTAATTCTTTGCTTCCTTTCCTTGATGTTCATGTCCACCGTTCAGTTACAGGTTTTGCCTTTTCCGTGTACCGCAAGCCTATGCACAGTGGAATGTACATTCACTGCTTTTCTTATCATACTTCCTCTGTCAAGAAAAGTGTTCTTATCTCCCTCTTTCTCCGTGCTCTCAGCATTTGTGATCCTCAGTTCATTGAAGCAGAAATTTCCACTCTTCATAATTCATTTTCCCGTCTTGGCTACCCTTCCCATTTCATAGACTCTGCGTTCTGCTGGTGTGGGGGGTGGATGATACACCGGCGTCCTCCTGGTAAGGGGGTGGATGTTACACCGGTGTCCTGCTGCTGTGGGGGGTGGATGATACACCGGAGTCCTACTGCTGTGGGGGGTGGATGATACACCAGCATCCTGCTGGTGTTGAGGTAGATGATACTCCGGCATCCTGCTGGTGTGGGGGTGGATGATACACCGGCGTTCTGCTGGTGTGGGGGGTGGATGATTCACCAGCGTTCTGCTGGTAAGGGGTGGATGATACACCGGTGTCATACTGTTGTGGGGGTGGATGATACTCCAGGGTCCTGCTGGTGTGGGGGTGGATGATACACCGGCGTCTTGCTGGTTAAGGGGGTGGATGATACACCGGCGTCCTGCTGGTGAAGGGGTGGATGATACACCGGCGTCCTGCTGGTTAAGGGGGTGGATGATACACCGGCGTCCTGCTGGTTAATTAAGGGGGTGGATGATACACCGGTGTCCTGCTGGTTAAGGGGTGGATGATACACCGGCGTCCTGCTGGTTAAAGGGTGGATGATTGTTACGATTCGAACCTTCGTCTAGGGGCTGGTTACCTTCGTAACAATATCACTTTGAGTAGAAACTTAGAATCAGGTAATAATGAGAGTTCAACAAGCCTTTTCCGTTTTTTTTATTTAAACCTTAAATGCTTATCTGAGGTATATAACAAGATCACTTGAATATCTCATCGTCCGATCTTTTTCAATCACATAAAATTAGAGTATATATAAGAGCGCTTAATTTAACACTTCCCATAAAAATATAGTATTTACAAGAGCGCTTATAGTAACACCACAATCAGTGTCAATAGACACACAAACACTTTAAGAGTCTATATACGTATATACACCCTGTTAGCATAGTTCTCTCGAGTATCACTTAGAAGATATTATAATACGTCACTGAATTTCACAACGAATTCCTACGATGATAATCCGACAGATTCTTAGCAAACAGTTCCTCTAAAGAGTAAGAGCGCTTAATCCAGAATAGCGATGAACAGCTGAGACCTCTTTACCAAGACAGAGGGAAGGGAGGACTGTCCACAACAGAACACTCCGGTATAACCTCAACTCGGTCAAGAGGGTAGAGAGGGCTGAACTACCTCAACAAGAGCATACCTCGTTAAACCTTAGACAGGCGTTACAAACCTACCTAACACATTACTCCCTATATATACATTATACCCGGGTATAATAATTACAAATTCATAAACCAGATAATATTATAAACTAGTGGAATCTTTAATTAGCTTTATTAAAGAAACCCTGAGTATAATATTAAGTGGACAATTCCATATAAATTATATATAAATTAACCTCTAAAGACCTTGGACATAACACCCCCCCCCTCCGAGGACTAAACGTCGCCGTATAAGATGACTTCACAAAAAGAATGACATAAAACACAAGTCTTTCTTTTGACCAAAGACCTTGACGACAAAATGCTTCTTCAAGACGCAACTTGAAATTCTTGGGTCACCCAACTACAGAAGCGTCGACACCAGCGCTTCAGGTAAAAGAGGTGTTTCCCGTAAGAGACCTCCGGTGACCCTTGACAGCAGGGGAAGCCAGGTCAAGACAACAGGAGACATAGCCACTGCAGAAATAAATTCTGGATACCATAAGGTGGCTTTAGAAAGCATAGCAGGTCTCCTCAGTGGTTACAAGAATCGAATAGCTGTAAATAGACAAATACAAAACATTAAAGCGATGCCTTAAAAAAAAATATAAAGTACAAATAAATTCCCTTTCTAACGTCTTTGAATAGAGGCAAAAAAAAATTAAAATTATAAAATTACATTTAATGACGTTTCTTTAGGGACGGGAGAGTGCATCTGCAATAACATTATCAGCTCCTTTAATATGTTGAATACTTATAGCAAATGGTTGTATCCTAAGGGACCATCTTTGAATTCTAGCATTTTTGGCCTTCATAGTGTTTATAAACGTTAAGGGATTATGATCAGTTCTTACTCTAATTTTATGAGTGGTCCCAAGAGTGGTCCCAAGAGTGGTCCCAAGAGTGGTCCCAAGAGTGGTCCCAAGAGTGGTCCCAAGAGTGGTCCCAAGAGTGGTCCCAAGAGTGGTCCCAAGAGTGGTCCCAAGAGTGGTCCCAAGAGTGGTCCCAAGAGTGGTCCCAAGAGTGGTCCCAAGAGTTGTCCCAAGAGTGGTCCCAAGAGTGGTCCCAAGAGTGGTCCCAAGAGTGGTCCCAAGAGTGGTCCCAAGAGTGGTCCCAAGAGTGGTCCCAAGATAGACTTCAAAATGTTCCAAGGCTAAGACCAAAGCTAGTGCCTCTTTTTCAACGGTAGCATACGTTAATTGATGGGGTTTCAATTTAGCAGAAAAATAACAGACTGGGTGTAAAAGGTCGGAAGAGGAGGAAGGTTGTAGAAGACCAGCGCCCAAAGCGTAATCACTGGTGGCATCGACTTGTAAAGTAAAGGGAGCTTCGAACACAGGGCTCTGTAGGACTGGAGAGGAACCAAGTAGACGCTTTAGACGAGTAAAGGCTAGCTCTTCAGAAGGGCCTCCAGTCGTATCTTGTGTTGGTGCTAACCCGATAAGGTGCTTGTTTGATCGGTGCAGCTCCTTGCACGTCCACATCATGCATCCCTATAGAACATTGTCGGGGGATATCTCCAAAGAGACTGCTATAAGTGTAGATCAAGTCTCGGATTTCACTTGCTCTTCCCTTGTCTAAATTACTGAAAAATTTATCTAGGTTTCCCAATATTTCCGAGTTCTTTAATCTTATATCTACTCCCCGGGAACAATCTTCCTTACTGGGGTCGTCTTCTTGAGAGCGCACAGCAGCTATAGGGATGACACCTTCATGGTATTTCTTCAGCTGATTTATGTGGTAAGTATGAGTAGACTTCTTTCCCGGTGTTCTTACCACATAATTTACTTTACTTAGTTTCTTCAACACTTCCATAGGACCCTCGTACTTGGGTTGCAAGGTATGCCCCGGCACCGGCTTTAGGGCTAATACCTTGTCTCCCACGTTCAAAGAACGTTCAACAGCGGACTTGTCATAACGTTGTTTCATTTGATTTTGAGCTCGTCTCAGGTTATCGGCAGCCAACTGCCGAGTAAATGACAAGTGTTGCTGCATTGCTGAGGGAGACAAACATAAATGAGGTTCCGTTCGTCCCGACCACACGTCCTTTAACATTGCTAACGGCCCTCTGACTGCATGACCATAAATGAGCTCAAAGGGGCTATATCCCAGGCTTTCCTGTTCACTCTCTCGTAGGACAAGGAGTAGGAATGGAATGCCTTACTAGCCTTATAGACGAATAATGTCGCCTAGTCAACACCAGCACTTTCCTCTAGAGCTCTGAAGAAGTATACACACACAACCCGCACATATAAAAGGGAGGAGCTTACGACGACGTTTCGGCCCGACTTGGACCATTTACAAAGTCACACTAACACACAGAGACAGAGGAAGGGTATTTATAGGCAGGCAGACAGGGGAGGGTACAAGAGAGTGGGGTAATGATGGAGTAGTGGAAGTAGTAGTAGAAGTAATGGTAGTAGAGGAGACAGTCATATGGGAAGGAGCACTGCAATGAGGCTAGCGGCCCGCAAGGGTGGGACGAGAGGGAAGAAAAGCGAAAAACTGGCCGATCTCTTTCTGACAGACTCTAGGAGCACAAAAATAGTGTTAGGCTTGCCGACACTAATAATGCTCTTTTCTGTCATGTCAGAGATCACAGTCATCCCATTGATTGGTCTTCTGCTAAAACTGTCTACCCTACGTCCAACTTTCATAGTCGCCGCCTGGTTGAATCCTCCCTTATACACAACTTTCCCTGTATGAATCTTAGCCCTGGCTTTGTCTCTGTTGATGCTTTCCTCTCTCATTACATTGTTAAATGCTCTAAACTTCAGAACACCCGTGACTTAACCTGATTCCTTCCCTTTCTTCTCTTCCCCCTTCTCCTTTTTTCTCCATGGGTCTTCCTTTCTTTCTTTTCTTTTGCCTTGTATTTTCCTTCATTTTTTCGCTTTTCTTCCCTCTCGTCCCACCCTTGCGGGCCGCTAGCCTCATTGCAGTGCTCCTTCCCATATGACTGTCTCCTCTACTACCATTACTTCTACTACTACTTCCACTACTTACTCCATCATTACCCCACTCTCTTGTACCCTCCCCTGTCTGCCTGCCTATAAATACCCTTCCACTGTCTCTGTGTTATGCTGATGAAGATGCGACGTCAGAAGACACTCCCCATCATGGGGAGCCACAGCAAGAAAGAAAGAAGATGACACCCTCTACCCAGTGGGCCAATGCCGGGTCACCATTTGGAGAAGACCCGGGCCGGATGTACCGGCGAACATACAACAACAATCTGTGTGTTAGTGTGACTTTGTAAATGGTCCAAGTCGGGCCGAAACGTCGTCGTAAGCTCCTCTCTTTTATATGTGCGGGTTGTGTGTGTATTGTTCCAGTCACGGTATTGTGCCTTTTTTGTTACACTGAAGAAGTAAGTGGGAGCTCACGACACTGCTCCGAGACCGGAAAGGAAGTCAGGAGGCGGCGAAACCTCAGACATTACCTGATGAAGTTCTTTTCAAAAATACTTTTCTAACAAGCAACCGCTTGCTGAACACAAAGGTAACACTAGTAGATACACGATGAACATATCACTTGATCAGTCAAAACACTATCAGTGAAGACTGAAGTCGGCGAGAGAGACAGCTTGACACAGCAGATACATCGTGAACTTAATTAACACATGTTCAATCAAAACACTATCTCGGTGAAAACTGAAGTCGGAGAGAAACAGTCAGGGTGATTTGAACAGTTGACTAAGCATCAACTGTCGGAGCCTTATACAAACGGATCACAAACTGAGCCAGATACTGTTGAAGGGTGGTGTACGTGGCAACCAAGATCACGGCGCCACCATAACGATGAACACAGACGAGGGTGATGAAATACTAACAGAAGATGAGTCCAGGTGGGGACAGCGTTGCCTCTCACACATACGCCCTTACCTTCATATCTTCAATATTCTGAAACTTTTCACGTACATGCAGCATATAGCCCTTTTCTTACTCAAGAGACTCACCATATACCAATCTGGCGGAAGTACCAGCAGACCTCTGCTCAGGGACTAGTTTGTCAGGCTAGTATGTCAGAAGGGCGCTGACTTATACTCATGACACTGCTCCACCAGTGTCATCCGCACCAGACTTACAAGGCAGAACCGTCAATCAAATTCTGCTCCAATACTCCCCAGTTCAGTGGAAACAAGCAGACGTCTGCTCAGGGACTAGTTTGTCAGGCTAGTATGTCAGACGGATGCAAACTTCTACGCAGGGACTAGCTTATTACACAGAGGCTAGTGTGTCAGAAGTGTACGCTGACACCTGCTCAGGGACTAACTTGTACTATAGAGGCTAGTGTGTCAGAAGTGTACCAACTTCTGTTCAGGGACTAGCTTGTAGCATAGTGGCTAGTATGTCAGGCAGTAAGCAAAAAACACTAACACTGGGAGTGAAACCTATACTCAGCATCAAGAACAACGACGTCTTGAAATAAATACGAAGAGCATCAGACTCTTCCTAGAGTGAATACCTCCAAAATGACCTTTCCAGGCGACGAAGGAGTTCCAAGCGAGATACTCAGAAGAAATGCAGCAGCACGAGACAATATGGCGAGAAAACCGTAGTTTCCAAAGCATGTCTTAAGGTTCAGATGAACCACTTTAAGCGTCCTCATAACTGAGTCACCACGCAACTTGCTGTAACAACGACTCAGACAGTAACACAGGAAAACAAACGCTGGCTCCTACATGAGGAAAGCAACACGAGAAAACACATGTCGCTTGCCATAAGTTCCTTTGACAAGTCCGACTCAAACAGTGACTTTCCTGGCATAACCATCCTGTCAAAAGCACTTGTTAATGTCTCTTTGACAGTAGTTAGACATTCTTTACTACTTCCTTAGGCAAATTCCTTTGAAGAATTCTCGGCAGTATCACCCGTGACCGTAGCGTCACCCGTGACTTCTCTCTCCAAGAGTAGTTCTTACAGTTTTTTCCTCGTATCCGCTGAACACTAGTTCCAGAGGAACAGAGGTGATAACCTCATACCACTGTTTCCATAAAAGCTTGAACAAATACAAGTTTTGTTTCTCTCATTTCCCAAATTACTTAGTGAGCTCATTACTCCCGAATATTACAGTCTCATCAAAATGACTAAAAGGTTCTTGGTCCCAATAGGGGCGAAAACACCACCAACAGTGCTTAGTCCCGTCGTGTGGATGTTCTTGGCAGCTCCGACCCCCAAGGAGACAATTAAGCCAAACATCAGAGCTCCCAACGTATAGGTAGGCACTAGCCAAGAACTTGCCAAAAATAACTTTTTTCACTCTGCCCAATAATGGTGTCGCCAATACCAATAGTAATGGGGAAGAGACAGTTCCTTATACCCCGTAGTTGCTTGTCTTCTGGGTGAGTGGTAAGTGAGAGCCAAACATCAGTAGCCATCCTTGCTGTTCTAGTGATTCCTCTTTTTCCTTGGATCAAAATCCCGGACAGGCCCCCCACTTGTTACGATTCGAACCTTCGTCTAGGGGCTGGTTACCTTCGTAACAATATCACTTTGAGTAGAAACTTAGAATCAGGTAATAATGAGAGTTCAACAAGCCTTTTCCGTTTTTTTTTATTTAAACCTTAAATGCTTATCTGAGGTATATAACAAGATCACTTGAATATCTCATCGTCCGATCTTTTTCAATCACATAAAATTAGAGTATATATAAGAGCGCTTAATTTAACACTTCCCATAAAAATATAGTATTTACAAGAGCGCTTATAGTAACACCACAATCAGTGTCAATAGACACACAAACACTTTAAGAGTCTATATATATACACCCGGTTAGCATAGTTCTCTCGAGTATCACTTAGAAGTTATTATAATACGTCACTGAATTTCACAACGAATTCCTACGATGATAATCAGACAGATTCTTAGCAAACAGTTCCTCTAAAGAGTAAGAGCGCTTAATCCAGAATAGCGATGAACAGCTGGGACCTCTTTACCGAGACAGAGGGAAGGGAGGACTGTCCACAACAGAACACTCCGGTATAACCTCAACTCGGTCAAGAGGGTAGAGAGGTCTGAACTACCTCAACAAGAGCATACCTCGTTAAACCTTAGACAGGCGTTACAAGCCTAATACATTACTCCCTATAAATACATTATACCCGGGTATAATAATTACAAATTCATAAACCAGATAATATTATAAACTAGTGGAATCTTTAATTAGCTCTATTACAGAAACCCTGAGTATAATATTAAGTGGACAATTCCATATAAATTATATATAAATTAACCTCTAAAGACCTTGGACATAACAATGATACACCGGCGTCCTGCTGGTTAAGGAGGTGGATGATACACCGACGTCCTGCTGGTTAAGGGGGTGGATGATACACCGGCGTCCTGCTTTGTTAAGGGGGTGGATGATACACCGACGTCCTGCTGATTAAGGGGGTGGATGATACACCGACGTCCTGCTGGTTAAGGGGGTGGATGATACACCGGCGTCCTGCTCGTTAAGGGGGTGGATGATACACCGGCGTCCTGCTTTGTTAAGGGGGTGGATGATACACCGACGTCCTGCTGGTTAAGGGGGTGGATGATACACCGGCGTCCTTCTGGTTAAGGGGTGGATGATACACCGGTGTCCTGCTGGTTAAGGGGTGGATGATACACCGGCGTCCTGCTGGTTAGGGGTGGATGATACACGGCGTCTTGCTGGTTAAGGGGGTGGATGATACACCGGCGTCTTGCTGGTTAAGGGGTGGATGATACACCGGCGTCCTGCTGGTTAAGGGGTGGATGATACACCGGCGTCCTGCTGGTGGGGGTGAGGATACACCGGCGTCCTGCTGGTGTAAAGGGGTGGATGATACACCGGCGTCCTGCTGGTGTGGGGGTGGATGATACACCGGCGTCCTGCTGGTGTGGGGGTGGATGATACACCGGCGTCCTGCTGTTGGGATGGATGATACACCGGCGTCCTGCTGGTGTGGGGGTGGAGGATACACCAGCGTCCTGCTGGTGTGGGGTGGAGGATACACCTGGGCGTCCTGCTGGTGTGGGGATGGAGGATACACCAGCGTCCTGCTGGTGTTGTGATGGATGATACACCGGCGTCCTGCTGGTGTGGGGGTGAATGATACACCAGCGTCCTGCTGGTGTGGGGGTGGAGGATACACGGGCGTCCTGCTGGTGTGGGGATGGAGGATACACCGGCGTCCTGCTGGTGTGGGGATGGAGGATACACCGGCGTCCTGCTGGTGTCGGGATGGAGGATACACCAGCGTCCTGCTGGTGTTGTGATGGATGATACACCGGCGTCCTGCTGGTGTGGGGTGGAGGATACACCGGCGTCTTGCTGGTGTGGGGATGGAGGATACACCGGCGTCCTGCTGGTGTGGGGGTGGATGATACACCAGCGTCCTGCTGGTGTGGGGGTGGAGGATACACCGGCGTCCTGCTGGTGTGGTGGTGGAGGATACACCGGCGTCCTGTTATGTACACGTTGAACTACAGATTCGTTAGTGGTTTTTTTGCTGTTACTGTTGTTGTTTCTTCTGCGATTTCATCTCAAGGTATCACTGAAGTAATTATTGCTGAAGTGATGAAGTTAGTTTAATAGTTAGTGATGAATGAGAGAGATTTTATTCACAAAGACTGAGTTAAATGTTCGTCTGGCAGCTTGGCAAAGCTTGGGTTTACAGAGCTGTTTTCCTTAGATCATCAATTTTATCAAGTTATGGGAGCAGTGTTAGTATTCTTGGGTCATTATGGGTTCTACGTTAGTTTATGCAGTTGTACTTGCAATTAGGTCATCAGAAGCTTTGATGGGACATGGTTGTTGAAGAAAATATCGGGGCTTGAATGTTGTTGGCACTGCCACTGCCACAAATATATAACGTCTGCCAGAGAGAGATATTCCAGATTATAATTATCTTTACACCTACACCAAAATTCGTGTGTAATATATGCTTCATATATAAATTATTTGTAACAGTTCAGTGTTGTATTATATAGTGTGATTCAGCGGTACGATAACATAGCTGTGTGAACATCCGTTGCTGGTGACGTCACCAAGATAAACACTGTTGATCAGTCACTTGCATCATCTTAGTTGCAACGCTGCTAAAACTTCACTCCCAACACCACACTGCTAATACTTTGTTTATTTAATATCTGAAGTATTGTAGTGAAAAGTGTAACATTTGAGAACAAACTGAATGAATTACTGTTGATAAAATTAGTGAACATTATCAGAGTGGAAGAACATATATGAGGAGTTTCGGTGTGTGGTGTGAGCGGACACTTTATCTTAGCAGCGGCGCCTCATCCTGTCAGCGAAAATACAAAAATAACCAGAATTACAAAGTTCACAATGCGTCTTCGTCAGACCCACTCAACATTGTTACATCATTAGAAAGAAATATTAGTCATTTCATAAATTACAATTACTTCATATAGTTGGTGTACACAATAAGGTAAGGAACACAATTTCAAAAATTTATATCTTATTGCAACTTAAAAAACATTGGTCATAACTGGTGTGAGGAGACAGTTGTCCCACCCAGTGTGTAGTGACAGTGTGAGGAGACAGTTGTGTCCCACCCAGTGTGTAGTGACAGTGTGAGGAGACAGTTGTGTCTCACCCAGTGTGTAGTGACAGTGTGAGGAGACAGTTGTGTCCCACCCAGTGTGTAGTGACAGTGTGAGGAGACAGTTGTCCCACCCAGTGTGTAGAGTGACAGTGTGAACGAACTTTCTCTATTTAATTTTAAACTACTTAAGTGGCAATAAACAGTAATATCACACTGCTGGGATACTCAACAAGGGATACTCAACAAGGGATACTCAACAAGGTATACTCAACAAGGGATACTCAACAAGGGATACTCAACAAGGAATACTCAACAAGGGATACTCAACAATTTAAGACTTTGAATTTTAAACAAAATAGTTTGCCATATTATCAGTTGTCACTCTAGGAAAAAACTGTCCTGATCTAACATGAATCATATACGTACACCCCTCAAGGTTCCTTGACGCTGGTCAGGGGCTTTTGATCTAGGGAATTGGATCTGTGCTCCAATTCCCTGAATTAAGCCTGAATACCTTCCATCCCCCCACAGGCGCTGTATAATCCTACGGGTTTAGCGCTTCCCCCTTGATTATAATGATACTATGTACTTATATAGTATCATAGTCAAGCAAGTGTTCCTTCATGAGTGCATTATATAATGTCAGGGAATAACATGACGTCAACAGCAGTATTAGGCAGCGGGATTGTGTTCAACTTTATTCTTTAATAATTTATGAGAATTAAACAATAATGTTTAGATTCAGTGACCGTTTTCTATGCAAGAGACTATATAAACCAGAATATATACACCCACAGATGTCTCTTAAGTTTGTATACAGAAGACAATACTAACCAGTTCTTCCGTGACTTTACACCCAGGATATATACACCTAGAGATGTATGTCTGTCACTGTATATTCAGCAGTCAGTATAGACTAACGTTTGCATGACTTGTCGCACCCAGGATATATACATTCAGAGGTGTATGTCTCTCATTGTATATACACCGAGAGTTTACATTAATCACTATTTTTCTTTGTTTACACAAATCAGTTTTGCAGTCTAACAGTTGTTATCTTTCCTGAGATCATTTCATATGTTAGGTATTAAAGTATTTTTTGGTGGTATGTAGGTGACTCCATGTCCTAATGCCCATTTGTGAAGTCGCTGAGTTTATTAACTAAGTTAACTAACTGATCAGAGACCGTGGCGTAATTTAAAGGAACAAGCCTGTACATCGTTGAGTGGTCTGAGACCAGTCTAGTGATTCCATATTGTAGGATCAAGCCTGTACATCGTTGAGTGGTCTGAGACCAGTCTAGTGATTCCATATTGGAGGATCAAACCTGTACATCGTTGAGTGGTCTGAGACCAGTCTAGTGATTCCATATTGGAGGCTCAAACCTGTACATCGTTGAGTGGTCTGAGACCAGTCTAGTGATTCCATATTGGAGGATCAAGCCTGTACATCGTTGAGTGGTCTCAGACCAGTCTAGTGATTCCATATTGTAGGATCAAGCCTGTACATCGTTGAGTGGTCTGAGACCAGTCTAGTGATTCCATATTGGAGGCTCAAACCTGTACATCGTTGAGTGGTCTGAGACCAGTCTAGTGATTCCATATTGGAGGCTCAAACCTGTACATCGTTGAGTGGTCTGAGACCAGTCTAGTGATTCCATATTGGAGGATCAAGCCTGTACATCGTTGAGTGGTCTCAGACCAGTCTAGTGATTCCATATTGGAGGATCAAACCTGTACATCGTTGAGTGGTCTGAGACCAGTCTAGTGATTCCATATTGGTGGATCAAGCCTGTACATCGTTGAGTGGTCTGAGACCAGTCTAGTGATTCCATATTGGAGGCTCAAACCTGTACATCGTTGAGTGGTCTGAGACCAGTCTAGTGATTCCATATTGGAGGATCAAACCTGTACATCGTTGAGTGGTCTGAGACCAGTCTAGTGATTCCATATTGGAGGATCAAGCCTGTACATCGTTGAGTGGTCTGAGACCAGTCTAGTGATTCCATATTGGAGGATCAAACCTGTACATCGTTGAGTGGTCTGAGACCAGTCTAGTGATTCCATATTGGAGGCTCAAACCTGTACATCGTTGAGTGGTCTGAGACCAGTCTAGTGATTCCATATTGGAGGATCAAACCTGTACATCGTTGAGTGGTCTGAGACCAGTCTAGTGATTCCATATTGGTGGATCAAGCCTGTACATCGTTGAGTGGTCTGAAACCAGTCTAGTGATTCCATATTGGAGGCTCAAACCTGTACATCGTTGAGTGGTCTGAGACCAGTCTAGTGATTCCATATTGGAGGCTCAAACCTGTACATCGTTGAGTGGTCTGAGACCAGTCTAGTGATTCCATATTGGAGGATCAAACCTGTACATCGTTGAGTGGTCTGAGACCAGTCTAGTGATTCCATATTGGTGGATCAAGCCTGTACATCGTTGAGTGGTCTGAGACCAGTCTAGTGATTCCATATTGGAGGATCAAGCCTGTACATCGTTGAGTGGTCTGAGACCAGTCTAGTGATTCCATATTGGTGGATCAAGCCTGTACATCGTTGAGTGGTCTGAGACCAGTCTAGTGATTCCATATTGTAGGATCAAGCCTGTACATCGTTGAGTGGTCTGAGACCAGTCTAGTGATTCCATATTGGTGGATCAAGCCTGTACATCGTTGAGTGGTCTGAGACCAGTCTAGTGATTCCATATTGGTGGATCAAACCTGTACATCGTTGAGTGGTCTGAGACCAGTCTAGTGATTCCATATTGTAGGATCAAGCCTGTACATCGTTGAGTGGTCTGAGACCAGTCTAGGGATTCCATATTGTAGGATCAAGCCTGTACATCGTTGAGTGGTCTGAGACCAGTCTAGTGATTCCATATTGGTGGATCAAACCTGTACATCGTTGAGTGGTCTGAGACCAGTCTAGTGATTCCATATTGTAGGATCAAGCCTGTACATCGTTGAGTGGTCTGAGACCAGTCTAGTGATTCCATATTGGTGGATCAAGCCTGTACATCGTTGAGTGGTCTGAGACCAGTCTAGTGATTCCATATTGTAGGATCAAGCCTGTACATCGTTGAGTGGTCTGAGACCAGTCTAGTGATTCCATATTGGTGGATCAAGCCTGTACATCGTTGAGTGGTCTGAGACCAGTCTAGTGATTCCATATTGGTGGATCAAACCTGTACATCGTTGAGTGGTCTGAGACCAGTCTAGTGATTCCATATTGTAGGATCAAGCCTGTACATCGTTGAGTGGTCTGAGACCAGTCTAGTGATTCCATATTAGAGGATCAAGCCTGTACATCGTTGAGTGGTCTGAGACCAGTCTAGTGATTCCATATTGTAGGATCAAGCCTGTACATCGTTGAGTGGTCTGAGACCAGTCTAGTGATTCCATATTGGAGGATCAAGCCTGTACATCGTTGAGTGGTCTGAGACCAGTCTAGTGATTCCATATTGGAGGATCAAGCCTGTACATCGTTGAGTGGTCTGAGACCAGTCTAGTGATTCCATATTAGAGGATCAAGCCTGTACATCGTTGAGTGGTCTGAGACCAGTCTAGTGATTCCATATTAGAGGATCAAGCCTGTACATCGTTGAGTGGTCTGAGACCAGTCTAGTGATTCCATATTAGAGGATCAAGCCTGTACATCGTTGAGTGGTCTGAGACCAGTCTAGTGATTCCATATTAGAGGATCAAGCCTGTACATCGTTGAGTGGTCTGAGACCAGTCTAGTGATTCCATATTGTAGGATCAAGCCTGTACATCGTTGAGTGGTCTGAGACCAGTCTAGTTATTCCATATTAGAGGATCAAGCCTGTACATCGTTGAGTGGTCTGAGACCAGTCTAGTTATTCCATATTAGAGGATCAAGCCTGTACATCGTTGAGTGGTCTGAGACCAGTCTAGTTATTCCATATTAGAGGATCAAGCCTGTACATCGTTGAGTGGTCTGAGACCAGTCTAGTTATTCCATATTAGAGGATCAAGCCTGTACATCGTTGAGTGGTCTGAGACCAGTCTAGTTATTCCATATTAGAGGATCAAGCCTGTACATCTTCATACAGAGAATACACACACTCACTGTTTTAACACCTGATACAATATGCTACACACATGGGCTTAGTTTATTATACAGCAACGATACAAACACACACACACAGGCTTAATACATTATGCAATAACCGTCTCACACGGGTTTTGTGCATTATACAATAATCAACACCCAAGGGCTTAGTACATTAAACAATAACCCTCATTCGCTGATTTAGGCATTACACAACACCCTACCCACTCACGAGCTTATTATAGGCCTGCAGCAGGCCTCTTGACCCATTCTGGGCAGGTCCTCACAAATCCAACCCACTAGGGCGAGTCCCTGTCAAATCCCAACCCACCAATAAAAATATTTGCCCAAACCACCTCCAGTTCTATCCAAGGAATAAGCTTAGACAACCCCATAACTAATGTGTAAGTCACGCTTAATCTAACCCCTCTCACTAAGAACACAAGAAAGGAGGAAGGAACAGTGCAGCAAGCCAACCGGCCCACACTAGGCAGGTCCCTCTCAAACCCACAAACAAAAGCACCTGGTCCATCACCAGGGTACTGAGGGAACTGAAGCACCTGGTCCATCACCAGGGTACTGAGGGAACTGAAGCACCTGGTCCATCACCAGGGTACTGAAGAACCCGAAGCACCTGGTCCATCACCAGGGTACTGAAGAACCCGAAGCACCTGGTCCATCACCAGGGTACTGAAGAACCCGAAGCACCTGGTCCATCTCCAGGGTACTGAAGGAGCTGAAACACCTGGTCCATCACCAGGGTACTGAAGAACCCGAAGCACCTGGTCCATCACCAGGGTACTGAAGAACCCGAAGCACCTGGTCCATCACCAGGGTACTGAAGAACCCGAAGCACCTGGTCCATCTCCAGGGTACTGAAGAACCCAAAGCACCTGGTCCATCTCCAGGGTACTGAAGGAGCTGAAACACCTGGTCCATCTCCAGGGTACTGAGGGAACTGAAGCACCTGGTCCATCTCCAGGGTACTGAAGGAGCTGAAACACCTGGTCCATCACCAGGGTACTGAGGGAACTGAAGCACCTGGTCCATCACCAGGGTACTGAAGAACCCGAAGCACCTGGTCCATCACCAGGGTACTGAAGAACCCGAAACACCTGGTCCATCACCAGGGTACTGAGGGAACTGAAGCACCTGGTCCATCACCAGGGTACTGAAAGACCCGGAGCACCTGGTCCATCACCAGGGTACTGAAGAAGCTGAAGCACTTGGTCCATCACCAGGGTACTGAGGGAACTGAAGCACCTGGTCCATCACCAGGATACTGAAGGAGCTGAAGCACCTGGTCCATCACCAGGGTACTGAAGGACACGAAGCACCTGGTCCATCACCAGGGTACTGAAGGAGCTGAAGCACCTGGTCCATCACCAGGGTACTGAGGGAGCTGAAGCACCTGGTCCATCACCAGGGTACTGAAGGACCCGAAGCACCTGGTCCATAACCAGGGTACTGAAGATGCTGAAGCACTTGGTCCATCACCAGGGTACTGAGGGAACTGAAGCACCTGGTCCATCACCAGGATACTGAAGGAGGTGAAGCACCTGGTCCATCACCAGGGTACTGAAGGAGCTGAAGCACCTGGTCCATCACCAGGGTACTGAAGGAGCTGAAGCACCTGGTCCATCACCAGGGTACTGAAGGAGCTGAAGCACTTGGTCCATCACCAGGGTACTGAGGGAACTGAAGCACCTGGTCCATCACCAGGGTACTGAAAGACCCGGAGCACCTGGTCCATCACCAGTGTACTGAGGGAACTGAAGCACCTGGTCCATCACCAGGGTAATGAAGGACCCAAAGCACCTGGTCCATCACCAGGGTACTGAAGGAGCTGAAGCACTTGGTCCATCACCAGGGTACTGAGGGAACTGAAGCACCTGGTCCATCACCAGGGTACTGAAGGAGCTGAAGCACCTGGTCCTTCACCAGGGTACTGAGGGAACTGAAGCACCTGGTCCATCACCAGGGTACTGAAGGACCCTAAGCACCTTGTCCATCACCAGGGTACTGAAGGAGCTGAAGCACCTGATCCATCACCCGGGTACTGAATGAGCTGAAGCACCTGGTCCATCACCAGGGTACTGAAGGAGCTGAACCACCTGGTCCATCACCAGGGTACTGAAGGAGCTGAAGCACCTGGTCCATCACCAGGGTACTGAAGGAGCTGAAGCACCTGGTCCATCACCAGGGTACTGAGGGAACTGAAGCACCTGGTCCATCACCAGGGTACTGAGGGAACTGAAGCACCTGGTCCATCACCTGGGTACTGAATGAGCTGAAGCACCTGGTCCATCAGGGTACTGAAGGAGCAGAAATATGCATGCTTTGCCAGTCCTTAGCTACCTTCCCTTTTTTCGTACAAATTCAAATATTTATTTATTCGCAATTTTACATAGAATTTTACATAGAAGTGCAAGAAGAGCCACTGACATGCCATGGCATTAAGGGCAGCTTAATATAATGGCTTATAGACTATGTACATAATATTGGAGAAATTGATTGAGTTTGACTTGTTTAAATATTATTCCGATTACAATATGATGATATTACATTGTTCACATTACAATATGATGATATAACATTGTTCACATTACAATATGGTGATACTACATTGTAACAAGTGTTTAGAAGGATGGTAGTTAATAGTAAAAATTGAAATTATTTAAGGAAAATAACATTGAGCTTTTTTAAAAAAAAAATTTACAGAATGCGTATTTATTTTTGGGGAGTAGGTGGTAATATAATAGAAATTTTTTAAAGTAAAAATTAAATTTTTTTATAGGAAAAAACACTGAGTTTTTTTGAAATAATATAATAGAACATAATAGTAAAACTGGTAATTATCTTAAAGGAAAAAATCATTGAGTTTTTTTTTTAGTATGAGAATTTAGTTAAGGGGGAGTAGGTGTTTTTGGAAGAGTCTTAAAGATTTTAAAAGGGTTTTTTAAATTTACTGGTAATGAATTCCAGATTCTGGGGTTTTTTTGCATAGGGGAATTTTTTTTTAAGGGTTATATGGCACGGGATATCAAAAGTGATCTGTGCCTTGTGTTGTGGTCATGGGGGCCCATTAAAATTTGGGGGAAGTTTTTTTGCAAAGGGTTTATATTAGAGTGTGAGTTCTATATATGTAGGGAAAGAGAAGTGTGAATGTTCTTTTGGTGAGAGTTTTAGGCTTTTGAATATTCGGGTATGCTGTCTAAGGGGGGTCTAGGTGATTTATTTTTTTGATCACCCATGCACAGTTTCCCTAGGTGAGATAAGGGTAGATGGTGAGTGATATAGTGCAAGGGGGGCTGATTGAGGCACAAAATAGAGTA
>WNWK01023011.1:19138-31668 GCA_009830355.1 Cherax destructor
ATATTGGTGCCTTTTTTTATTGGATTTAAGGATGCTGGGTGTTAGCCAGGGATTGTTAAGTCTCTTAGCTGTGATCTGTTTAGTTTTTTTAGGGCAATGTTTGTTATAGAGGTGGTGGTTTTTTTAAGAAAATTCTTGATGCGTTCATTAGTATCTGAATATGTTTCTAACTCATTATGCCAGTCAATGTTATTCATAGCTGTTATAAAGTTATTAACAGCTGACTCGTTATGTAGTCTGAAGGTAACTTTTGTAATATCTTGGGTCAATTTACCTAGGTTGGTTATGAGAAAGGTAGGGTAGTGGTCTGTGGTGTTGTCTGTGATTATGCCTGATTTTAGAGGGGATATAGTGTTAGTCCAGATGTGGTCTAATAATGAGGTACTAGTCTCGGAGATTCTTGTAGGTTTTGATATTGTTGGTAGTAACAAGCAGTTGCTCATAGTGTTTGTGAATTCGGTTACCTGTGGGTCCTGGTCATGTAGGAGATTTATGTTGAAATCTCCTGTGAGCAGCAAATGGTCTTTGTTCATGTGTGCATCAGTTATCAGGTTTCCTAGTTTTTCATATAAAGTAGTGAATGTTTGACTGTGGTAATCTGTAGATGTTTATCACTGTGAGGGGTTTTTGCAGGTCTTTTGATTTAAATTTAGCTATAATATATTCTCAATGCTCATCCCTTGTGCAAGAGTTATTGATACATTCAAGTTTATCTGAGTGATATATAGCTATTCCACCCCCTCGCTGATCTGTCCTACAGTTGTGTATGGCTGTGTAACCTGGGATGGCATAGACACCTGTAGTATCAGGCTTCAGCCAGGTCTCAGTGAGTGTGATGATTGACATATTGGTCTGCAAATAATTGATAACAAACTGATTGAATTACTGTTCATAAAACTTAGTGAACATTATCAGAGTGGAAGAACTTATATGAGGAGTTTCGGTGTGTGGTGTGAGCGGACAGTTTATCTTAGCAGCGGCGCCTCATCCTGTCAGCGAAAATACAAAAATAACCAGAATTACAAATGGTCACAATGCAAATAATTGCAATTATTTAGTAGTTGCTTCTAATACAAGAAATATAAAATAAGTCACATATACAATGAGGTAGTTGTTTTAATACAAGTATACAAAATATGTCACACAATTTACCACAATGATGTGGTGAGTTTCAAATATATAATAAAGTAATTGAAATAATTAAGAAAGATTTGTTGATCTAAAAATGTAGACTTTGAGGTAGAGTTGTTGCTGAATATAAAAGCTTAGGTATTTGGCAATAGTAGGTTAATAAAAATAAAAGTATAAAATAAGATTGGGCAATGAAGTATAAAAAAATAAAGAATAGGGCAATAATGATAATAAGAAATTTAAATTGTAATAATAGTTAATTAATAAAAAAAAGTAAGAATGTTAAAAGTGTATAAAATTGGCAAAAAATAAGGCAGTAATAAGGTAAATACTGCAAACAATAAGGCAGTAATAAGGTAAATACTGCATGTACTGTATGTACATTAAATGTACAACCACCCCAAAATAATTCCCCCACCATATTTTAACTCCTCTGACTTAATCCTATTCGTTTTATCAATTTCCAGAACAATGCATAAAATCACCACCTTAGTCAATAGTCAATACTTAATCGCTCCTCACACTTTTCTCTCCATCTCCCATTACCTCCCCAAAGTAAGTTTATTCAGGTATACACAAATACAGTTACATGGATTATCATACATATTATGAATAACAAAACTACGACTAGCCGGGGATTGAACTCGTGTTGTTTTAGCCCTCATGGTGAGCGAAAATTCCACGACACTAACCCACTGGACCACCCAATCCTACAAGAATCACGCACCCAGCAGAGCTAGGTGTTGTACAGTGATCCAAGGACATATGATGGTGAGGGTGCCTCAGAGCTAATTTCATTCTACTCCCCGTTTAGAAGCTGGGTGCGTGATTCTTGTAGGATTGTATGTTCCAGTGGGTTAGAGCGTCGTGGAATTTTCACTCACCATGAGGCGGGCTGAAACGACGCGGGTTCGATCCTCCGGCTAGTCGCAGTGTTGTTATTGATTAAATACCACTGGTTCGTGGTTAAAGTACGACATACCAGTTTATGTGTAGAGAACCCAGGATAACCCAAAAAAAGTCAGACAAAGTGACTTATATCCATTGTGTTCCCTTGATCTCCATCTAACTGTCAAGTCAATTTGTTTCTCAGACTTCATTAACTTTTCAATCTTTCATTGACTGTTTCTCATTCACAGGAAAAATTATTATTTTATGTACATTAGTGATGTATCGGATATTCGCATCCGCATCCGCATCTGCGGAACATCCGCACAATTTCTTACATCCGTATCCGCATCCGCATCCGCATTTCACAGCAAACAGATATCCGCATATACATCCGCATCAACATCCGCGGAACATCCGCACAATTTCTTGCATCCGCATCCGAAATCCCCGGAACATCCGCACAATTTCTTACATCCGCATCCGCATTCGCATCCGTAAAATGAGTAAGTAAGACATCCGTATACACATCCGCATACCGGATATCTAAATTTTTCACATCCGATACATCCCTAATGTACATACGTCATTTAAATATATTCATAACACTCGTACCACACTCCCAGATGCTTTCTCAGTCAGATCTTTCCTGCAATCCTCTCTGACATTATAAAATCTTTTTCATGGTTTATTTGATCTGCACTCCGAATTCTCCTTCAACTCCCTGACATGCAAACTCAGTCTCAAATCCTCTATGACCTCTCTTTCAACACCCCTACATACACACACTGCCATCCTCTGTGACCTCTCTTTCAACACTCCTACATACTCACACTGCTATCCTCTGTGACCTCTCTTTCAACACTTCTACATACACACACTGCCATCCTCTGTGACCTCTCTTTCAACACTCCTACATACACACACTGCCATCTTCTGTGACCTATGTTTCAAAACTCCTACATACACTCTCGGCCTTTTTCTTCAGCACCCTCACGCTCCTCCGTCATCTTTCTTCTCTGACCTCTCCTTCAACTCACATACTTTGGCTTTGCTTTCATTCTGGAAGCCTTTCTCGTACAGATTCATTCAGACTTTAATGAAAATTGATTTTCTGTGTTTTCTATGAATTTTTATTTTGTCCATTCTCTATTCTTTGAGGTAATATATTTCTTACCATTTCATATTATTATATATTTTTATCCTTTTTATTCTATTTAGAATTGTATATTTCAGATGTGCAAGTTGCTGTCTCAGTAGTACGTCAGGATCATCATTAATAATCAGCAATACACCGACGTTGTCGGAGTAATGCTTCAATATCAACAGCAAGACACCATCACTGGCGTAGTAGTATTAATGTACTGTTAGAGCTGTGAGTCAAGATGAGTGTTGCAAGCCATACAAACCTCTGTATCCCTGCGCTTGGTCGTCCTTTCCGTCTTGGGATGCTCTATGACTGCAGAAATGATAAATTAATCCAGGGCATTTCTCTATGGGACAAATCAACACTGGAGGAAAAAAACTGTCAGCATCAAGAAACATCTGAATTCCACATAATTACTTCTGATTCTCTGGAAGATAAAGCTGCAGCTTTTGAAATAAATGCTAATATGAAGCTAAGCTTTCTTGGAGGTCTGCTCGATGTGTCGGGGTCTGGGAAATACCTTCGCAATGACAAGTCTTCCAACAATCAAGAGAGAGTCACTCTTCAATTCAAGTGTACCACCAAGTCGGAGGAGATGACTATGGAACAACTTGGTAAGGGGAAAGTGCAACACCCAGACGTATTTGATCATGGAACTGCAACACATGTCGTCACTGGAATAGTTTATGGAGCTCACGCATTCTTTGTTTTTGAGAGAGATCGTTCCTCCTCCTCACATGATGAGAAAGTTTGTGGAACTCTTCATGGGTTGGTGAAATTAATACCAACGTGTTCGGTCAGTGGTAAAGGTCAAATTGATATTTCTGAAAATTTATTGGAAAAAAATGAGAATTTTAAATGCACATTTATTGGAGATTTTCTGCTACGTGAAAATCCTTGTACCTTCCAAGATGCTGTTCGAGTGTACAGAGACTTACCAAAGCTCTTAGGAGAGGATGGACAAAATGCAGTACCAGTCAAAATTACATTGTATCCTCTAACCTTGCTTGACAGTAAGGCCAGTAAATTAGTTCGTGATATCAGTGCAAATCTGACCAGTGAGACAGAAAAAGTCTTCGAAGATCTTCATGAGTTCACTGTGAGGTGCAACGATTTATATAATTCTTCTTCCGCAAAAACAAATAAGATTATCCAAAGTGAAGTATCAAAATTTAAATCACTTATTACCACTTACAAAAGTGAACTGCAGAGACAACTGTCACAGTTGTTACCCAGTATCAAAGGAGGTGGTGCTGAGGAATCCCTTCTGGCGGATATTCTAAGGAAGAACGAGAAATCCCCATTCAGCTACCATAACCTGCAAACCTGGGTTCAAGATAAAGAAGAAATTGTACAAGTTCTCAATGAATATATCAAGACATTTTCAGACATTAAGTTTGCCTCACACCCGGGTGATTTAGAGTCAATGATCATGAGTCCAGAATATGACTACACATTCTGCTTCAGAATTTTTCTGCCACAAAAGAACTCTCATCTTTCTATAATGGAAAAGTATGTGAAAAATGAATATAAACCTGAAAGTGACCAAGCAAATGTAAAACGTCCTGAGGAAACTTTGAGGATAAATTGCAGTGATGAAAACTGCATTATGAAGAGAGCTAGATTATTTAGAGACTTTTTTCACTCTAACAAAGAAACAAAATATTCCACTTTTATAGTGGCAGTGGACTTTTCTGATGCGTTAAACTATGAAGCTAATATAGAATGTTACAGGCGAGGTGGTCTGCTATATAAGAATTATGAAGTTTTGTCGGCACCTGGCATGCCTCAAATTGACGGAACTAATAGTACTCATGATAGTATTACTATTGTCTGGACACCACCAGAATCTGGAGTTTCAAATTTGCAAAAATATGAAATACTTTGTCAACAAATGAGTACAGAGATTTCCCCTGCGACCTTCAGGTTGACAACAAGTGCTGACACTCACAGCTTCACTCTTACAAACCTTGAGGCTCACAGTGTTTACCAAGTGAGTGTTCGGAGCTTATGCGAAGCCGGAGTTGGTCCCACAAGTGAAACTAACAAAGTCTCAACTAGACCAACAAGCTCCCCAGGGAAGCCTCAAGTATGCCAAAAGTCATCAACAAGTGTGGAAATACAGTGGTCACAACCAGAGTGCATTGGTCCACGCTGCTGCATAGAAAACTATATAGTCAAGGAGCAGAAGGAAGGGACTAATGTATGGGACACCATAGCAACCACCAAGGCAGATGAAGTTACCTACACAACACAAGTTATACCAAACACAGTTCCCAAGTTTAAAATAGTTGCTGAATGTGGTGCTGCAGGCTGCAGTGTGGACAGTCAGCCTTCTGATCACATTTCTTTAAAAACTGATAAAGTTTTAAAAGATGAAAAACGAAAGAAAATGAAACAAAGAATATGTGCAGCATCAAGTATTGCATCTGTTGGTACTCCTGCCATTTACTTGCTTCAACCTAAATTAGTTATTTCTAATGTTAAAGATTTGATAAGGAAGTATGAACTGGGAACACCAAATCACAATAAAGGTTTACAGGAAAAAGTAATCTTACTAGTCGGAGCAACAGGATCAGGCAAGACAACTTTGATCAATGGTATTATCAACTACATCTTTGGTGTTAATTGGACTGATGATTTTCGCTACAAGTTAATATCGGAAATCACTGATGGCAACCAGGCCAAAAGTCAGACTCAATACATTACTTCTTACACCATTCATCATGATGAAGGTTCTAACTTCCCCAACACTTTGACCATCATTGACACTCCAGGGTTTGGTGACACCTCAGGAGTGATGAGAGACAGAGAGATCACAGGTCAGATACACAAGTTCTTTACCACCAAAGGTTCAGACGGTATTGATCACATCGATGCTGTTGGCTTTGTGATTCAGTCCTCCCTGCCCAGGTTAACTCCAACACAGTCCTACATTTTTGACCAGATCCTTTCCTTGTTTGGAAAAGATATTAAGAATAACATTTTTCTTTTGCTCACTTTTGCTGATGGACAAAAACCACAAGTTCTAAGTGGAATAAAGGAAGCTAATATGCCATACAAAAAACATTTCAAGTTTAACAATTCTGCTTTATATGCTAAAAACAAAAAGGATGCTAGATGCACTGCTACTAAAGATGACAGTGACGAAGAGGATGGAGATTGTAATTTTGATGAAATGTTCTGGCAGATGGGACTAAATAGCTTCAATATTTTTCTGAAGGAGCTGAACGTAGTTAAGAGTAAAAGTCTTTTATTGACTCAGGACGTCCTGAATGAACGAGGTCAGCTGCAAAACTATATCACGGGGATTCAGTTAGAAATCCAGGCAGGTCTCAACACTCTGGAAACATTGAAGAGAGAGGCAGAAGTAGTAAAATCTCACCAAGCTGACATAGACAGAAATAAAAACTTTACTTATACAGTAAATGAGGAAGAATTTAAAACAGTTGAAATTCCTTCAGGTCAGTATATAACAAACTGCCAAACTTGCAACCGAACCTGCCATGAAATATGTGGAATTGCCGATGATAATGAGAAAGATGGATGTTGGGCAATAACTAATGATTATTGTCGTATTTGTCCAAAAAAGTGCCACTGGGTGGTGCATAAGAACTGCAGATTCAAGTTTGTTCTTGAAATGGTGCAGAAGACTAAAACTGCTGAAGACTTAAGAGCTCGCTATGAGAAAGCAGCAAAGGGGAAACTATCAGCTGAAAACCTCATTTCAAAAATCCAGAATGAATTTAAAGCAGTGCGACTGAAAACTTTGGGAATGACAGAATCAGTGAGGAAGTCACTGGAGCGCTTGCAAGAAATTGCTCTCAAGCCAAACCCTTTGTCAACAGTTGAATATATTGACATCCTGATTGAATCTGAACAGACACAGGCACATCCAGGATGGAAGTCGAGGGTCACCCAACTGAAAGATGTCAGAAAAGAGGCAGAATACATTCAAAAGGTTGCTGACGAAGGATATGATCCTTTTGAAGATTACTTACAAAAGATTGACAAAGAGACCAAATCAAACCCGGAAGGTGCTTGGGCAGTTGCAGGACAGTATTTCTCTATCATCAAGTAAGTACTGTTGTTTTTCTTCGTAGATAAAAATATAAGTTAAATTATTTAATGGCAAGCTTTTAAAACTGTAGAGCAGATTGTGAAGATTTATGTATAATTAACAAGTCATTGGATGTCCAAGCCTCTTGCAAACAAAGACTTCCTTACCCCACCCTCCAACCTTTCCTAGGTTTACCCTTACCCTTTTTCCCTCTACTATTGATTTATACACCTTCCAAGTTTCTCTTCCTCTCTAAATTTCCAAATCACCTCTATAACCTCTCCTCAGTCCAACGGATAATATTCTCAGTAACCCGGCACCTTCTAATTTCCAACATACGAATTCTTTGCATAATATTCACACCACACGTTGCTCTCAGATATGACATGTCTGTTGTCTCAAAGTGCCTCCTCACTGCAGTGTTTAAAACCCATGTTTCACACCCATATAGGAGTGTTCGTACCACTATTTTCTGATACATTCTCCTTTTTGCCTCCATGGATAACGTTCTTAGTCTCCACAGATGCCTCAATGCCCCATCGGACTTTTTTCCCCCTTCAGTTCTATGGTTCACCTCATCAATCAGTAGGGTAGTATCTCTCAGAGCAATGCATTTTTGCCTGGGGGTATAAGGGAACATTTTCTCAAAGCGATGCAGTTTTGCTGGAGGCATGTAGGCGATTTTCAGAGCTGTGCGACTGTCATTATCCCAGAACAATGTGTTTATTCTGGGTGGGTGTTTTCCAAGATCTACATGTTTTTCCTTGGGGTATGAGGGCGTTCTCTTATTGCTGTGCAATTGTCATTGTCCCAGAGAAGCACCTAACCCCGGCACGAGTCCTCAGTATTCTTTGGTGAAATACCGGAGGCCTTAAAGAATGCAGACATAGCTCCTTTGCATAAGGGAGGTAGTAGAGCACTTGCTTAACTTCTCACATCATAAAAATCTTCGAAAGAGTGATGAGACGGCAGATTATCAATTTCATGGACCAGCATAACCAATATAACCTGAACCAGCATGGTTTTAGAGCAGGACGATCATGCCTGTCACAGCTGCTCTTGAAGTCGCGGCTTTCGCGTCTGCAATTTGATCAAAACTTCTTGTTCTTGATTGGTCAGTCCTTGGAGTGATGTGTTGGTAGTGTTCAGATTTATGTTTCTGGGTGGTTGTGGTAATAGGAAATAGCCATTCAATGGCAGCGAGCTGTGGCAGCCAGCTAAGACCCCATCAACAGCATCAACGTATATCTTCCTTTTAAAGAATTCTTGCACAGGATCAAGGGGTAGGAAAGGAAAGTAGAGAACTGCAATATGGTGTTGTTCATTTATGCAGCTGAGGTCAACTTGTGTTGTTTATATTTCCTGCTGGGTCATCATGTATAGTTCGTATTCTCAGATGAGGTCAACTTGAGTTACTGATACTCCCAGCTGGGATCGATTTGTGATCATATTCACAGCTGGCGTCATCTTGTGTTACCGATATTATCAGTGTCAGTCAACGTGTTTGCAATGTTCCCAACTAAGGTCAACATGAGTGTGTCATATTTACCACTGGGGGTCAGATAGTGATGCCTATGTTCCCAGCTGGGGTCAACATGTGATGCTCATGCGCTAATCAGCGGTCAATCTGTGTTATATTCCAAGCTGGGGTCAACTTGTGTTGGTTATATTCCAAGCTTGGGTCAACTTTTATTGGTTATATTTCAAGCTGGGGTCAACTTGTGTTGTACATATTCCCTGCAGGAATTAACTTATGTTGGTCATATTTCCATCTGGGACCAACTTGTGTTCTTTATATTTCTGGCTTGGACCAACTTGTGTTCTTTATATTTCTGGTTTGGACCAACTTGTGTTCTTTATATTTCTGGCTTGGACCAACTTGTGTTCTTTATATTTCTGGCTTGGACCAACTTGTGTTCTTTATATTTCTGGCTTGGACCAACTTGTGTTCTTTATATTTCTAGCTTTGGACCAACTTGTGTTCTTTATATTTCTGGTTTGGACCAACTTGTGTTCTTTATATTTCTGGCTTGGACCAAACTTATGTTGGTCATATTCTCAGTTGAGGTCAAAATGTGCTTGTCACGTTCAACACTGACGTCAACGTGTGTGTCGTATTCATTACTGGTATCAGTGTCTTATTTACAAATTGGGTCTATCTGTGTTGCAAAAATTCCAAGGTGATGTAAACCTGTATCCTATATCCAGCTGGGATCAACATGTGTTGCTCTTATTTTCAGCCAAGATTGTCTTATGATATACGTATTTTAATCTTGGGTATCTTGTGAGCGTCGTTTTCCAAATTAGATTAAAAATGCTCATTTTTCCAGCAGTGACTCTACTCATATGTCACATTTTGAACTAAGGTCAACTTGTGTGCTATTATTCCCAGTTGTGGTCAACATATGTCACTCATTTGCCATCTGGGGGTCAACTTTTTTGAGTCATATTTTCAGCTGGGGATAACATGTGTTGCCATTATTCTTGGCTTTAACCCCTTGAGCGTCCGTGCCGTAGTTCTACGGCTTTGAAGCCTAGATCAGTGCCATAGTACTACGTCATGAACAGCTCACTCACATAAGCTGTGAGTGGTAAATTTGAGCCTAGATGTGAGAGAATGGATCTATGTAGCAAGTGTGCACCATAAAACAACTCCTGCAGCACACAGTTTATGATGAAAAAAAACTGCGACCGTTTGCCACCGTGTTATTGGATTAAAACAGCGAATTTTCGGTGTATTTTCGTATGACTTTTATGGCTGTATTCGCAGTTTCTTAGTCTCATTTGATAGAATGGAAGACAAATTACAGAAATAGAGATGATTTTGATTAGTTTTAAAAATGAAAATAGCTTGAAATTGAGCTCAAAGTAGAGGAAATTATAATTTTTTGCAGAATGTTCAAGAATAAACAAATCACATGACACGTCCAATACACGTCAACTGGTGGGTCTAATGTGTGTTCATTAAAGCACTGATATTATTTATACAATTATTGCAGTATTGTATAATAGTAAATCTTCTATTTTTTTGGTGTGACTAAAAATTCTTTGTATGAATAAAAAATAAAAATTAATTCATGTGTAAAGCCTGGGAATGTAACTAATAAACAGAGTAAATATTATGTTAACACCAGGAACACTTTATTGTTTATTCTGGACCCTATTTTGAAAATTGAATATTTTGAAATTTGTGTGAAATTGGCCAAATTACCAATTTCTGAACACTTTATTGGGTAGCAGTTTCTTGTGCTCAGTCGTTAAAATAGAAGGTATACTAGCGAAATAGCTAAGAATTTGGTCGACTAGAACAATGTACTTGGCCTAAAATAGGAATCAAAGTGGGTAAAATCGCTGATACATAAATGTCGCTGACTCAGCAAAATTCGCGAAAGTGTAATTACATAAATTTCCCATCAAATTTCGCACTTTTTGTTTTATTACTTTCAGAAAAAGACTATACCATTTCACAAGAAAAAAATACAAAAAATTTCTTCGAACTTCTTGGATTCTGTGGACACTTTTCAGATTGGGGGTCTGGACCCTCAAGGGGCTAACCTTCAGAACCTTCCTGATTTAAATCCTCATAAAAATTCCGTATTTTACGTGGCACTGATGTTAGATTATTTCTCAACAAGTTAATAAAACTATTAACTTCGCCTTACCAACTGCTTATTCACAATATTTCCAAAAATCCTTAGTGTCTTTATTGTCACTGTGAGTTTCTTTTGAATGAGCCCCTCATGAACATTCTATGTATGAATAATTTATACACTTTTTTAGATATAATGATGAATAAATTCAAATTCAAATTCTTTATTTCATGTAATATACAAGGTGGGGTGTACTTATAATTATACATTTAATAAAGTAGATATTACAAGATGGCCAATAATATGCCTAGGTATGCCTAGGCTTTTCAGGCAGTCTTATGATAGGTCTTACTCAATAGCTACACAATGATTATATATTGATGATAAAGGTGATGCATTGGCATAATATAGTTTCTATATTGGAGTGTCTTAGGCAAACTTATGACTAGCTTAAGAATTATGAAGCAATAGTTGTATTAGAATTTTGGTTAGTACTGTGCAAATTAAGCGGAATCACAGATATCAATAAGTGTATTTTGCCGTGGATATGTGCAAGATAAAGTAATTTTCATGTGGTTAGCTACCGGTTGGGTGCGTAAGTGAGATAAGATGTTTTTTAACAGTGCTTTTGAAAATGGAGGTTGTGTCTGCAGTTTTAGAGTTTTCAGGCAGGGAGTTCCAGATTTTAGGCCCTTTTATGCGCATTGAATTTTTGTATAGATTTAGTCGGACACATGGAATGTCAAAGAGATGTTTATGTCTGGTATTATGTCTATGGGTCCTGTCACAACTGTCAAGAAAGTGTTTTAGCTCAGGGTTAAAGTTGGAATTAATGGTTCTATAAATGTAGATAGCAGAGTAGTAAGTATGGATGTTCTGCACAGTGAGTAGGTTTAGGTCTTTGAAGAGTGGGGTGTGCTGACTAGCGTTGGATTGTGTGATAATTCTTACTGCGGCTTTTGTTGGGTTATTATTGGCTTTAGGTGGGTAATTGCTGTTGATCCCCATGCTCAAATGGCATATGTGAGGTAGGGATAGATGAGTGAGTAGTATAGTGTGAGTAGGGCTGATTGTGGTACATAATACCATATCTTAGAGAGGATCCCCACAGTTTTGGACACTTTCTTTGTTATGTGTTGGATATGGGTGCTGAATTTCAGGCTGCTGTCAAGGTGAAGGCCCAGGAACTTACCCTCGTTATGTTTAGCAATAGGTTTAGTGTTGATCTTAATGTTTAATTGTGATCATCTGTTCTGTTGCCAAACATAATATAGAAGGTCTTATCAGTGTTGAGTGTAAGTTTATTGGCAGTCTTATGATAGGTCTTACTCAATAGGGACACAATGATTATATATTGATGATAAAGGTGATGCTTGGGGTAATATGGGTTTTTATATTGGAGTGTCTTAAGGAAAAATTTTGGTAGCAAGAATTATGAAGCAATAGTTGTATTAAATTTTGGGTTTGTACTGTCAAATTAAGCGGAATCACAGATATCAATAAATGTATTTTGCCGTGGATATGTGCAAGATAAAAATAAATTTTTATGGTTTGGTTTACCGGTTGGGTGCGTAAGTGAGATAAGATGTTTTTTAACGGCTTTTAAAAAGGAGGTTGTTCTGCAGTTTTAGAGTTTTTGGGGGGGGAGTTCCAGATTTTAGGCCCTTTTATGCGCTTAAATTTTTTTATAGATTTAGTCGGACCTGGAATGTCA
>WNWK01023012.1:0-17500 GCA_009830355.1 Cherax destructor
TATTATTATTATTATTATTATTATTATTATTATTATTATTATTATTATTATTATTATTATTATTATTATTATTAAGTCATGACATTTTTCTCAGTCGTGTTCAAATTTTGTATATTATAAGTACAGAGATAAATTAAAGTCGGCAGTCATTCATTACCTGGAAAATGTAGTGTAGTTTTTATCCACAGGATAGTTACACTGAGATGATGAAAGTTTTTCTTTTTCGGGCCACCCTGCCTTGGTGGGAATCGGCCGATGTGTTAATAAAAAATATATATATATATATATATATATATATATATATATATATATATATATATATATATATATATATATATATACACTGAGAGGTGCATCTCTCTCAGCATAGATACACTGAGAGGTACCTCACTCTCAGTATATATACACAGAGGTGGATCTCTCTCAGTATATATACACAGAGGTGGATCTCTCTCAGTATATATACACAGAGGTGGATCTCTCTCAGTATATATACACTGAGAGGTACATCACTCTCAGTATATATACACTGAGAGCTGCATCACTCTCAGTATATATACACTGAAAGCTGCATCACTCTCAGTATATAAACTGTACACTGAGAGTTTATTTTATCTTAAGTTTAGGGACTAAAGTATTGTGATGGAGAACATACAACATGATCGTGTAGTCAATAGGCTTCAAACCCCATAAATTAACCAACCAGTTAATACTAAGGGTCTGGTTACAAAAAAAGCTGGAAAAGTGCTAAAGTATCATGAGTGTGAGAGGTCAATAAGACAATCAGGTATAAATTTAATCACTAGAGTAACTTAACATAAGACCTGTGATAGATATTCAGAAGACAAAAATAATTTTAGAATGTTGACTCCTGATTCAGCTCATTCTGGCAACATTAGTGACATTCTTGCAGATTTTAACGTTTCCGGGATATGCTTAGCAAATGTCTTGCAAGATGTGTCATGGTCATTTTTTAATCTCTTTGTTTGTGCTTAAATATATTTCATAGACTTGCGTGAATTGTCTTAATCCATTCTAACCTAACCTATCCTAAAGCAACCTAACCCGACTTAACCTTACCTAACTTAAAACATAGGTTAGGTAAGGTTTGTCAGGACACAGGACAAGTGTTTCCTGAAGCGGGTCTTAGTTATATTATGACTCGCAGCTGGAGTTTTTGGTCATCTGACCGAGGCCTTCTGCTGGCTTACCGGTCCACCTCTTTAAAAAATATTACGGTTATGATTATAACTATTAGACCAAATCACCATTACCATCACCACCACCACCACCATCAAAATCACCACCACCATCAAAATCACCACCACCACCTCCAACACCACCACCACCACCTCCTCCAACACCACCACCATCTCCAACACCACCACCACCACCTCCAACACCACCTCCAACACCACCACCACCACCACCTCCAACACCACCACAACCACCACCTCCAACACCACCACCACCTCCAACACCACCACCACCACCACCATCAACACCACCTCCAACACCACCACCAGAACTGCTGTGTCTTCAATGGATGCCACTCTCTCTCTCAAATTCTAGTATCATCTGCAAAGAATGATACGATGGTAAGATTCATGTTCTAGACTCTGATGGATGAGTACGATGGTAAGATTCATGTTCTAGACTCTGATGGATGAACAAAATGTATGAGAACGAAAACTGTGAATTGGGAAACAGAGGTTTTCACTGTGGTAGCCTCTGACTTAACTCTGTTTACTATTATTCTTTGCATTTTGTTTGTTATAAAATTAAGAATCCATCTATCCAGCTTCCCAGTTATTCCTTTCGCAAGCATTTTATGCGCTATTACGCCACGGTCGATCTTGTCGAAAACCTTTACAAAGTTTTCGTATACTACAACAACAATTTTTTTGTTCTTCCAGTGTATTCAAGTCCATGTAGAGATGTAGTAGTTGGAGGAGGCAGCCCGGGACTACTAGCTCATCCCAGGCTGACACTAAACTGACACTTTTTTTAATATTTCTGACATTCATCAGCACAAATTTGATATTTTGTTATGATCAATAATGCGAGTTTATCATCTTTGTAACCTTCTCGCTAGTTGCCTCCCTGCTTCGGTCGGGGGTGGACGTGCTGTACACTGGTCTGCCGCCTGGTGACTCTCTTTCGCAATTGGCTAACTGCTTAAACTACTGTCATGGAGACTGTTGTCCGACGTCGTTCTAACACAGTGTGTATTGACATGGTCACCGGAGTCATACATCCAGCCACGGCTGCTACGGTGCTCCCTACGATTCTGCATGATGTGTACGGCTTAGATATTATGGATTTATATGGCGTAGCGCTAAACGGGATCAACCGAGTTTTCGTCAAACTACTAACTGCTGCAGTTTATGAACGCCTTGTTGATCAGCACCAGGACAAGGTGTATACGGTCAACTCGACGATGCAAGTTCGGTTGAAAGACGTATCAAGGACATATACTTGGATCAAGGTCAAGAATGTTTCTTTTTGAAGCGGATGCGACGGATATTAGTGGTCTTTTCAGCGAGTATGGAGTGATCCACACGGTGAATGCAGGGAAGTGGAGTGAGGGACCCATGTTAGGCCTCTATGAAGGGACTTATTCCCTGAAAATGACGTTACGTAAGCCGATACCGTCATATGTGGTGATGTCTGACTTCAGGAATCAACTATATGTGACATACCCGGAGCAACAGAGGACTTGCCGCCTATGTGGCGCCTATAACCACGTTGCTGCAGACTGCATGAGGAGAGTGATACCTAGACAGGACGCGGCTCGCAGGGAGCCGGCTGTTCAGGGAGCCAGGGAGGACCTGGTGAAAGTACCTCAGGAGGTACAAGGGAAGCGTTTGTGGAGTGAAATAGTTGATGGGGCAGGGAAGGCTTTCTGCACTTTGCCCCAGGAGCCTGAGGCTCCAAGTGAGAGTATTGTGGATAACACAGGTGTTGTGTCTTGCGAGGATTTACCTCTGGAGGAGGTGTTGAGAGGCATTATGGAGGACCCTCTTCCAGTGTTGCCTGGGGAAGGCAGTGTTGATGTGGTGGAAGCAGTTGAAGTGGTAGAGCCAAAGATTTAGATGCCATTTTGGGTCAGGACCCCATCAAGGGAGGGAAACATGTGGGTAAGGGAGTGGGTAAGGGCAAGTCAGGGTCGCAACCTCTCCCTCGGCCGAAGGGCAAACCTTTGCACTTGCATTCCAGTGTCTAACAATAAATGTTAATGGTATGAAAGAGGATGTTAAACGTTCCTGGGTGGAGTACGCCTTGCGACGTTTTGGCGTACAGGTGGCCTTCATCCAGGAGCATAACTATAGGTGTGGAAGGGATTTGACAGTGAAAGGGTATCGGGTTTTGCAGGGTCTTTGGGTAGGCTCAAGGGAGGGGCGGCAGTTGCGATTTTG
The DNA here is from genome assembly GCA_009830355.1 of Cherax destructor. Taxonomy (NCBI): domain Eukaryota; kingdom Metazoa; phylum Arthropoda; class Malacostraca; order Decapoda; family Parastacidae; genus Cherax; species Cherax destructor. The sequence continues at coordinate 3,420 of WNWK01023012.1, forward strand.
GAGTCAAGCCCTTTTCGACTAATGTCTTGGGAGGAATGTGGGGGGAGGGGGGTAGGGTGGTTCGAAAGAAAGGTTCATGGGGAGGGGTCAGGGTATGTTTTTTAGGTGTCTATATGCCAGCAGAGCAGTCACGAATGGTAAAGGTGGGTTTTATTCGAGATATCATGATATATGCCCTTCGTGACTTGCCTGGAGTGGTGGTAGTCGGGGGCGATTATAGCTGTGTTATCAGGAAGAGGGACGTAGAGCCTAGAGGGGCGGGGTGCGAGTTGGTGGCCTTACGGGATTTGCTAGGAAGTGTGGGATTAAAGGATGTGATAGGTGTAGGGGGCCCTGTGGATCATACTTTTGTGAGGAAAGGGTATGCGGCGAGACTTGATAGGATTTATGTAACTGATAGGGTTGTAGTGGGTAGGATTCAAACCATATACTTTGGATTTTCAGATCACAGAGGGGTTTTAGTCGATTTGAATTGGGAAGGCGTTGCAAAGTGGTATAGGGGTTATTGGAAATTGAATGTAGGATTACTAGTGGGAGGGGATAAATCAATGCAGTTTAGCGAATGGTGGGGGAGGTTATGGGCGAGGAGTGAGAGGCAGGATAACTTGTTAAGGTGATGGATGAATGTGGGCAAGCCGCAAATTAGGGAGTTTTATCAGCAGTTGGGTAGAGAGGAGGCGGGGTGGAGATGTGGTTTGATGAAGTATGTGGAGGGGCAATTACAGGGTTGTTATGAAAAAGGCGGTCGTCATGAAACGGGGGAAATCCGTGTATTAAAGGACAAGTTATGGGACATACAGATAGAGCGGTTTGAGGCGTGCCGCATGAAAGCTGGTATAGATGATCTGTTAGTGGGTGATAGGCCGTCAAAAACGGTGTTGAGTCACTGTAGGCGAAAACGTGAGGCGAGGACAATAGAATGTATGAAAGTCGAGCAGAGGTTGGAAAGTTATGAGCAGGGTATGGTAATTCGGGGTACAGAGGCAGTCGGAGTATTTGTGGATAAATGGTTTGCACGTTATATGAGTAGTGTGGATGTGGGGTTGGAGTATAGGAATCTCCTTTTGGAGGGGATTCAAGAGAAGTTGGAGGAGCGGGATAGAGAGGCTATGGGAGGTGTTATTAGCGAGGAGGAGGTGTGGGTAGCAGTGGACGGGTTGAGTAAGGGGAGTTCCCAGGAATAGATGGTATTGCAAATGAATTTTATAGGAAGAATTGGGATGCGGTGAGGGACTGTCTAGTGCGCTTGATGAATTGTATGAAGTCTGCCGGGGTGGGGGAATGAGAAAGTAGTATTGGGGTTGTAGTTTTAGTCAGGAAGGGGGGGAGGGAGGATTCTCTGAGTAATTATAGGCCTATAATTCTAATGAATGCGGACTATAAAATATTAGCTAAAATACTAGGTAATAGAATAAAGAAAGTGTTGGGGAAGGTGATTGCAGAGGGGCAAGGTGGAATACCTGGTAGGAGTGTGGTAAATGGTCTTGAGCGAATTAAAGATTACGTAGCGCATGGGAAAGGAGGTGTTTTGGCTTTAGATTGGAAGGGTGCATATGATAGTGTGGAAAGGGAGAAGGCAGGGTTTTGGGGAAGAAATTGTGAAGTGGGTTGAGAGGTTGTATGGGGGAGCGTGTGTCAGAGTACAGGTGAATGGTAGATTGGGGGATTTGGTTCCAATGGGTAGGGGTCTGCGGCAGGGTTGTCCCATTTCGCAGATATTATTTGCGTGTTTACAGGATCCATTTTACAGATTAATTGAGGTAGGGGTGTGGATGAATGTTGTTGAGGCAAAAAAACGCATGGGCATCGTAGGGTACGTGGACGACACTACGGTGCTTGTGGGTTCGGAGCAGGGGCTGGTAAATGTGGGGGACATTGTACGTGTGTTTTGTGGAGCAACTGGGATGAGAATAAACGATAGTAAGACAAAATTATTGGAGGTAGGTACTTGGGTGGGAGGGACGTTGGGCAGAAGTCAGGTGTGGCACGTCGTTTCAAGTGTGAGGATATGTGGGGTGGAATTTATGAAGGATCGTCGTTTGGCAAGAGAATTGAATTCACGTAGGGTGATACAAGGGGCGACGGACCTACTGTAGGTTTGGAGAGCGAAGGAAGTTACTTTGAGACAGAGGGTAATAATAGTGAATAGTATGGTTTATAGTAAGCTGTGGTATGTAGCTGCCATATTCCCTTTATTACAGGCTGACATGGAGGTTCTGGAACGAATGGTTTTTAAGTATGTGTGGGCTGGTGGAAGGCATTGGGTAGGGCGTAATGTTGTACGCAACAGTGTGAAATTGGGTGGTTTGGGATTAATTTGGTTAGAACGTAGACTGTTGTGCTTGTACCTCAAACGTTGTCTGGTGCGGAGGGGTGGGTTAGGCAGGTCGGGGGACGAAGGAGTAGGGGGTACTCCGGGAGATGAGTGAATGGTGGGATGACAGGTCTCTGGTATACTGTAAGGACATATTAAGGAGTTTGATGGCGGTAATACACCCGCTGGACATCTCGGTTGGTAGGCTAGGTATTATTGGGGGATCTCACCTGGTGATAGAATGCGCGTCGATATATCCTATGTATGGTTGGGCAGAGATATGGGGGGATTAAAGAGGTTGAAGCTGAGGTCTAGGGATCGGGAGTTCATGTTTAGGTTTTTACATGATGCCGTGGCGTCAAAGGCTTCTTTAGTGTGCATGGGTTTGTGAGAGATGGTGCATGTGTGAGATGTGGGGAATTGGATACTACACTGCATGGGATATATTTTTGTGAATCTTTGGGGCCAATACGGGAGGGCCGGGAGGGGCTTTGCTATATGGGGGGTGGGGGCATCTCGTTTTTGAGGGCAATGTTTCTGGACCTCGGGGGACTTAATGCTCGGACGCGAAGGGGTCTCATGTATTATCAAGTGGATTTTGTATGTGGTTCATGGAGACTTAGGGATTTGGGAGCAGGGGAAAGGGTCAAAGCTCTTTCTGCTTGCGTCTATAGGACGAAATGCAGAAATCGTGTAGTGTATGGGAGAGCATGGGAAACTGATTTCAATCAATCGTACAGGAGTTGAGGATTGCGGATCTATTGGGGTAGACGTGAGTTGGAAGAGGGCTTGACGACTGATACGTATTGGGTGGTCAGGTGACAAACGTTGCTTATAGGAGGGTTTTCATTTGTATGTATGCTGGTGTAGGGAAAGGGTGAGGAGGGTTTGCTTGGTTAGGGTTTTAAGGGGTGATGTTTGGGGTAGACATACGGGTGACTTGGTCCTCTGTGGGGTCGGGGTTTGACGGACGACTTTCGGGGCATAGGGTTGATTTAGTCGGGGCAGTATGTGTGTGGTTTGTTTCTTTTTGGTTACCTTTAAATGCATAGGGTTTTTCGGTGCAAGGGCTTTGGTTTGGCTGAGGGGGGGAAGGGGGTTGGGTGAGAAAGAGGTTTCTTCAGTCACTACTGTACTGTATATGATAGTCTTAGGTTGGGATAGCAATGAATTCGTAGACTATGGTCAAGGTATTCTTGTGGTGCGTTGGTTTTCTCGTTGCTATGTCAAAGTAAGTTTTCTTTGAGTTCCGATCCATAATATGTGACATTTTCTTTGGATTGGTAGTTGCTTTTGTTTTGGAAGTAGGGGTATTGTTGACTTAGTCGTTGATGCAAATTCGTTGGATTCATATCTGGCATCATTTCTCGTCATGATATATATCTGTTCAGTTTTGCACTCGGATATCATGATTGGTGTATCAAGGTCTATAGGGTTTTGGGGATAAATTGGTAAAATTTATGATGTATGTGAAAAACCCTTTTGTGTCGGGTTTATGTTTCAAATAAACTATTTATAAAAAAAAAAAAAATTGTGTGCTTCATGTTATAAATTCTGTTTCACTGTTTATAGTACCATTTCTGTTATACTGATTGTGATGTTAATGTATGGATTTTGTGTTAATTGTCTTGGCAGGGTAGTGTCTTGTGTACTGTGTTGGTATAATTATGTCCCTTAATGGAAATTCACATTAAAACTCTCAACAAAAGTACGATTGTTGTTCCGATTTAATATGTTGGGTAGTTTGTTTGTTTTATTTCAGCATGTCATTGTACGACATGTAGGGGTTAACATAAGACATGGCATGTTGTCTCTTTACCTATGCATTTATAGTTTATTGTTCATTTATTACCCCAGGTTAACTGATAAGGGTTTTGTTATGTTGTTAACTTTTGTTCTATACTGTTTATTTTGTTGTATAAGCTTTGTTTCTGACCATGGCATGGCACTGTTATGTATAATATATTTGTATATATACGGCTTTCCAAATAAAATTTAAAAAAATAATGCAGTGAAGGCAGTGTTGCAGCAGGTGAAGGCAGCGTTGCAGCAGGTGAAAGCAGTGTTGCAGAAGGTGAAGGCAGTGTTGCAGCAGGTGAAGGCAGTATTGCAACAGGTGAAGGCAGTGTTGCAGCAGGAGAAGGCAGTAGTGCAGCAGGTGAAGGCAGTGTTGCAGCAGGTTAAGACAGTATTGCAGCAGGCGAAGGCAGTGTTGCAGCAGGTGAGGGCAGTGTTGCAGCAGATGAAGGCAGTATTGCAGCAGGTGAAGGCAGTGTTGCAGCAGGTGAAGACAGTATTGCAGCAGGTGAAGGGAGTGTTGCAGCAGGAGAAGGTAGTATTGCAGCAGGTGAAGGCAGTGTTGCAGCAGGTGAAGACAGTATTGCAGCAGGCGAAGGCAGTGTTGCAGCAGGTGAAGGCAGTATTGCAGCAGGTGAAGGCAGTATTGCAGCAGGTGAAGGCAGTGTTGCAGGAGATGAAGGCAGTATTGCAGCAGATGAAGGCAGTGTTGCAGCAGGTGAAGGCAGTGTTGCAGTAGGTGAAGGCAGTATTGCAGCAGGTGAAGGCAGTGTTGCAGCAGGTGAAGGCAGTGTTGCAGCAGGTGAAGGCAGTGTTGCAGCAGGTGAAGGCAGTGTTGCAGCAGGTGAAGGCAGTATTGCAGCAGGTGAAGGCAGTATTGCAGCAGGTGAAGGCAGTGTTGCAGCAGGTGAAGGCAGTATTGCAGCAGGTGAAGGAGTGTTGCAGCAGGAGAAGGAAGTATTGCAGCAGGTGAAGGAAGTATTGCAGCAGGTGAAGGCAGTGTTGCAGCAGGCGAAGGCAGTGTTGCAGCAAGTGAAGGCAGTATTGCAGCAGATGAAGGCAGTATTGCAGCAGGTGAAGGCAGTGTTGCAGCAGGTGAGGGCAGTGTTGCAGCAGGTGAGGGCAGTGTTGCAGCAGGTGAAGGCAGTGTTGCAGCAGGTGAAGGCAGTGTTGCAGCAGGTGAAGGTAGTATTGCAGCAGGTGAAGGCAGTGTTGCAGCAGGTGAAGGCAGTGTTGCAGCAGGTGAAGGCAGTATTGCAGCAGGTGAAGGCAGTGTTGCAGCGGGTGAAGGTAGTATTGCAGCAGGTGAAAACAGTATTGCAGCAGGTGAAGGCAGTATTGCAGCAGGAAGAATGAACTAGAACACTTAGCAAACATCATTGATCTGATAAATTAGGTACATGTTAAACACTTCAGTATCTTTATTGTAGAAACGTTTTGCCACACACTGGCTTCATCAGTGGAATACAGAGAAGAAATGTGAAGATCAGAGTAGTTTGAGGTAATCAGTCCCTCAGCCTGGAATTGATGTAATGAGTCCATCAATCTTGATAAGAATACAGTACATGCACGAAGAAGGGGCTTGTATACTGCCTAACCTATAGGCACGATTTGTAAAAGGTGACACCGCCTACGACTGCTTCACCTCACCTGTCTGTAGTATATAAGACCCTTCGCGCAAAAGCTGTATTTTCATCAAGACATCGTCTCCAGGCTGAGGGACTGATTACCTCAAACTCCTTCTGTTCATCATTCTTTTGTTTTGGGACTGATGAAGCCACTGTGTGGCGAAACGTTTCCACAATAAAGATACCCAAGTGTTGCATATGTGTCTAATTTATTAACTTGTGGTTCTGTGAACCATGTATCTTCATCACTGAGCCGACTGCAGCACCTGCCAGGAGGCATTGCACCTCCCTAACAACAGTTGCAATTAAACTTTTTCCCTCTACCAGTACTACTAAAGGGAGGGGCGAATGAATTCACGTTTTTTTTCTTTATTTTGGTCTAATTTCAATGAGATTTTTACAGTGATTTATACAGCTTTTAAAAACCTATACACTGTCTTTGTTATGATTTTTGCCTTTAGGTTAGATAGAAAAAATAAAATGTGCCAAATTTTAGGGTCACAAAACCAGTAAATTTCTAAAAATTGGGAAGATGTACAATGTTCTAGCTAACATCAAATGAAAGATAAAGGCTATATAATTGTTGACCCAATCCTTTTTAGCAAAAATGTCAGTATATTCCATTATAAAAAATGTTGAAGTTAGTGATTTTGTTTTTGCCATTATTTTGTGGGAAAAAAAATCAATAAAAACAAAGCTGTAAAAGATATCGGAAATCCTTCATGGGTGGTTGTAGAGCCATCCTTACTCATTAATGTGTGAAAAAATCATGACAATCCTATTAATACTTCTCGCAAAACATTACAAACAATGTCAATAACTTATTTCTGAGTTATTAATATATTTTTTTCTGTGAAACTCTATGGATATGGCACGCTAAATCTCAGCGAGTTGCATGCATCAGCACTTGTTGAGACCCCAGAGGCCACTGAGGTGCCATGAGTCCCTACACTTGAATGGAGGCATCAGAGATGTTGCTATGTAGATTTTTTTTAATGAAATAATCATAAAAATTTTAATTTTTGCAGAGATAAAACTAAAAAAAAAACACTAATTGGCAACATGTATTATTAATGACAGCAAGAACAACAAAAATACATTTAAGGAAAAAACATACTAGGAAATATGATATAAACAAGTTGATTACACCAAAATGTTGCCAGAATGATGCACTATTTTTTGGTAACAAAACATTTTTTTCCAAAAATTTTCAATCTTCCTTTCCAAATCTCTTGACAACGGCTCGCCCCTCCCTAAATATCTCCCACCTCCGCCACCCCTTCCTCCACCCCCACCAACCCTTCCTTCCCTCCACCAACCCTTCCTCCCGCACTCCTTCCTTTACTCCCATAACTCCTTCCTCCACCCCATCACCACCCCTTCGTCAACCCCTGCCACCCCTTCCTCCACCCCAACCACCCCTTCCTCCACCCCAACCACCCCTTCCTCCACCCCCTCCTTCCTTCCTCCTCAGAACAATATACAAAAGTTAAAAATGTCGTCCACCTTGCAGTTGGAGGACACTTTAATAAGCCCCGCCCTTCACTTCTATATACACCCAATAGGCAGTCAGCTGTTTCCTCCCTCTTACCGTACGTGTAGTCTTCAATTATCACTACATTCTTATTTCCCAACAACATCACAATCACTGATACTCTCTGAGAGTTAACTAGAGTCAACACTAACTGACTGATGATACAAAATGCAGCAGTTGCTAGTCGTGGTGGTAGATAAAAAGAGTTTGAATGTGTGTTGTGTCCGGCACCTGCTGTCACACACTACTGTCTTCTTTATCACTGTCCTGGACACATCAATATGGCCGGCAGCGGCGACTCCATGTTGTAGCGTTATAATACTGAATCACACACACGTACATATATCTATATACAGTGGTGTGCAGAGGGGATGCCGATGGGGCTGTGGCCCCAGCCATCCATATGGGGGGGGGGCATCCAATTAGAGAGGGAAATAAGACAGAGATTTTGAAATTTCAGCGGCGATAAATCAATTTTTGGAGGATCATCGCACTACAGAGGCAGTGGTTAGCCCTTTATTCCTTTAACATGGTGTACCCTTTTTGGTACCCAGCTTTATTATCAGTGGAGAAAGTCTCAAAACGTTTGCAGGATTCGAAAATGGGGTTCCATGAACCTTCTTGTGATCTGAAAGGACTTATTCATATCTTGAATTTGAAGAATGACGAAATTTTCCACAATGCAATACATTTGGCTAATGAATATTGTGGAAATTGGTGAATACCAATTGCACAAACAAGGAGAAGAAGAATAATGCCTGGACAGTCAGCACCTGACGGCACAACAAGAAAGGAATAGAGTAATGGTAGAGAATGTAAAGCGTTTAAAAACGGAAATTGAAGACCACAGTGTCCGTCTTCAAGGACTCAGGCACAGTGTCCCTCTTCAAGGACTCAGGCACAGTGCCCCTCTTCAAGGACTCAGGCACAGTGTGCGTCTTCAAGGACTCAGGCACAGTGTGCGTCTTCAAGGACTCAGGCACAGTGTCCCTCTTCAAGGACTCAGGCACAGTGTCCGTATTCAAGGACTCAGGCGCAGTGTCCCTCTTCAAGGACTCAGGCACAGTGTCCGTCTTCAAGGACTCAGGCACAGTGTCCGTCTTCAAGGACTCAGTCACAGTGTCCGTTTTCAGGACTCAGGCGCAGCGTCCCTCTTCAAGGACTCAGGCACAGTGTCCGTCTTCAAGGACTCAGTCACAGTGTCCGTCTTCAAGGGCTCAGGCGCATTGTCCCTCTTCAAGGACTCAGGCACAGTGTCCGTCTTCAAGGACTCAGGCGCTGAGTTCCTCTTCAAGGGCTCAGGCGCATTGTCCCTCTTCAAGGACTCAGGCACAGTATCCGTCTTCAAGGACTCAGGCAGTGTCCGTCTTCAAGGACTCAGTGTCCGTCTTCAAGGACTCAGTGTCCGTCTTCAAGGACTCAGTGTCCGTCTTCAAGGACTCAGTGTCCATCTTCAAGGACTCAGTGTCCGTCTTCAAGGACTCAGTGTCCATCTTCAAGAACTCAGTGTCCGTCTTCAAGGACTCAGTGTCCGTCTTCAAGGGCTCAGTGTCCATCTTCAAGGACTCGGTGTCCGTCTACAAGGACTCACAGACCGATTTTCATTTCTTCTGAACTTGAATTCAGTAATAATTGAAGATGAACAAGAAAGAGAGAAATTAAAAAAGAAATGTTCAGACTTTGCAAATTATTATAATAATAATGTGGCAGCCATTCAGTTATATGACGAAATTATTGATTTTGTGATGTTCCTTCGAACTTGAGGGAATAGAATTCCCCCTGATGGTAAAGATGCTGTGGAGTGTTTACTGCAGTATGGGAGGATGTCTTTCCCACGCTGTGTGTTTACTGCAGTATGGGAGGATGTCTTTCCCACGCTGTTTCATACACATTACTGCTTACAATCGCATTTTCAGTCGCAAGTCGTGAAAGGTCATTTTCAAAACTGAAATTAATAAAAACATATCTGAGGTCTTCAATGTCACAGGAGCGACTGACCAACCTGGCTTTAATAAGCAGTGAAAATGAATTTTTCACAGCTGATGTAAAAAGTGAAATAGTTCAAGTAGTTTTTGACAGGTGTCATTTGGGGAAAAGAACTTAATAAATTTGGATAATTTATATTTAAATCGAATAAAGTGTTTATTTCATGTTTCATCTGTGTTTACATATTCAAAATATCTCCCTTTTTCATAATATTTCTCAGTACTAGGCCTTATACTTGAGTCTTTGGGGCATACAATCTAGTAGTTGGCCCCGGGCATCACCAGACCTCTGCACGCCACTGTCTATATCTATCTATATACATATATGTTTATATATTTTTCCTGGACGGCACTTCCCTAGGTTCAGTCCTGTAGGAAGTCTTCTTGGCTGCCAATAACACCTTCTCAATAAAATCCCTGGAATATATCAGTTTAGTGGCTATTTTGAATATCTTATTAATTTCATCATCCTAATATTCTGGGCTACAAATATGTAAAGGTCTCAAGAACATTGTAAGGAAAATACTCCTTTTAAACCTAGAGTCATGGTTGGAATAATAATGAATGTATAATGACACATTAGTTGACTTCCTTTATACTGAAAATTTAACTTTTCTGTGACCACGATGGAATAGTACATCTAGGAAAGGTAATTTGTCTGCTAAATCACTGAGTCTAGGAAGGAACTCATTAATATCGCGATGTCTAGGCCGCAGACACAGAACATCGTCTACGTATCTGAACCACTTTGGTTTACAAGATAGGATCTTTAAGGATTCTAGTTTCATAGAATTCCATATACAAGTTGCTGAGTAATGGAGTAAGTGGATTTCCCATGGCAAAGGATGATTTTTGAGCAGAGTGTCTATCTTCAGATACAAACTTCCAGTCCGTCACGCAAAGCTTAATAAGTTCAATCATTATGTTAGTGGGGTTAAGGAGAAGCTTTTAGTTCCTCTTCTAGATACGTAAGCAAATCTAGAGGGACTCTAGTAAACAATGTGTGACATCAAAACTCACAAGAGAGAAAAGTCATGTGATACATTTAATTTCTGGAGCCTCTCTGTAAGGTCAACATTATTTTTAACATGATCATAGGAAATCTTTCCGACCATGGGAGTTAGCAGTTTAAGGTCCTGTGTCTTGGTCTTACCATTAAGGCCCTGTGTCTTGGTCTTACCATTAAGGCCCTGGGTCTTGGTCTTACCATTAAGGGCCTGTGTCTTGGTCTTACCATTAAGGCCCTGGGTCTTGGTCTCACCATTAAGGGCCTGTGTCTTGGTCTTACCATTAAGGTCCTGTGTTTTGGTCTTACCATTAAGGTCCTGTGTCTTGGTCTTACCATTAAGGCCCTGTGTCTTGGTTTTACCATTAAGGTCCTGTGTCTTGGTCTTACCATTAAGGTCCTGTGTCTCTACCCCCCCTCTCACACTCTCTCCACCTCTCTAACACTCTGTCCCAATCTCTCTCTCTCCCTCCTACAACTCCCCTGCCCCCTCTCTCTCTCTCTCACACACACACACATACACACACACACGCCCCGATGGCATGGTGGCTAGCGCTCTTGCTTCACGCACGGAGGGCCCGGGTTCAATTCCCGGCGGGGCCGAAACATTTCGAAGTGTTTCGTTACACACACACACACACACACATACATACAACAGGCCTAGTGTCTAATCGACATGTGCCTAGGACAAAATGGTAACTAACACACACACACACACACACACACGCACACTCGCATAACGCGCACACACGTCCACGCATGAATCAAACCCAAAAGCCTCAGAGGATCAGAGGAGAATGGTAAGGAAGAATGGATGGAGGAGCAATGTAAAAGGATGGAACAAGAGTGGGAGGGAAAACTAGGTGAGTTTTCTGCAAAAATGGAGAAGAGGATGGAGGTGGAGAGGAAGAAATGGGAGTCACAAGCCAAAGCCACACAAGCCAGGATAAGGGCCCTTGAATATGAGGTAAATAGGCTGAAGCGAGTTACAGAGGAGACATAGCATCTGAAGCAGGTACACCCTCCTGAACGAGGAACCAAACGGAAAGGAAGGAGACACGATTTACACTAAAGCCCTATTAGCCCATCAAGCAGGGAAAAGGAATGAAGGTGAAGGGCAGCTGGGAGCAGGGATAGCAGCAAGGGAGGAGAGAGAAGGCAGAGAAGGGGATAAGTGCCATGCAGAGGCACGACCTTGCCACCAAGAGCTACAGGAAATAATGAGGGAGACAATGGCCATGTACAAACGGGACCCAGAGACACTATGAGAAAGGCAATGGCCTGCTGGAGAGAGTGAAGGACTGTTTGTAAGAGTGAAGGACTGGTGGTGAGGGTGTTGGACTGGTGGTGAGGGTGATGGACTGGTGGTGAGGATAATGGATTTGTGGTGAAGGTGATGGACTGGCAGTGAGGGTGGTGGATTGGTGGTGAGAGCGATAGACTGGTGGTGAGGGTGATGAACTAGTGAAGAAGGTGATGGACTGGTGGTGATGGAGATGGATTGGTGGTGAGGGTGATGGATTGGTGGTGAAGGTGATGGATTGGTGGTGAGGGCGATGTAATGGTGGTGATGGTAATGAACTGGTGGTGAGGGTGATGGACTGGTGGTGAGGGTGATGGACCAGTGGTGAGGGTGTTGGACTGGTGGTGACGGTGATGGACTGGTGGTGACGGTGATGGACAGGTGGTGACGGTGATGGACAGGTGGTGACGGTGATGGACAGGTGGTGACGGTGTTTAACTTGTGGTGAGGGTGATGGATTGATTGTGATGACGATGGACTGGTGGTGACGGTAATGGACTGGTGGTGAGGGTGATGGACTGATGGTGAGGGTGATGAACTGGTGTTAAGGGTGATGGACTAGTGATGATGGTGATGGATTGGTGGAAAGGGTGATGGACTACTGGTGAGGGTGATGGACTGGTGGTGTGGTTTATGAACTGGTGGAGAGGGTGATGGACTGGTGGTGAGGGTGATGGTGATGCACTAGTGGTGAGGGTGATGGATCGGTGGTGAGGGTGATGGATTGATTGTGATGACGATGGACTGGTGGTGACGGTAATGGACTGGTGGTGAGGGTGATGGACTGATGGTGAGGGTGATGAACTGGTGGTAAGGGTGATGGACTAGTGATGATGGTGATGGATTGGTGGAAAGGGTGATGGACTGGTGGTGTGGTTTATGAACTGGTGGAGAGGGTGATGGACTGGTGGTGTGGTTTATGAACTGGTGGAGAGGGTGATGGACTGGTGGTGTGGTTTATGAACTGGTGGAGAGGGTGATGGACTGGTGGTGAGGGTGATGAACTGGTGGTGAGGGTGATGGACTGGTGATGAGTGTGATGAACTGGTGGTGAGGGTGATGGACTGGTGGTGTGAGTGATGAACTGGAGGTGAGGTTGATGGACTGGTGGTGAGGGTGATGAACTGGTGGTAAGGGTGACGGACTGGTGGTGATGGTGATGAACTGGTGGTGAGGGTGATGGACTGCTGGTGTGGGTGATGGACTGGTGGTGAGGATGATGGACTGGTGGTGAGGGTGATGGACTGGTGGTGAGGGTGATAGACTGGTGGTGAGTGTGATGGACTGGTGGTGAGGGTGATGAACTGATGGAAAGGGTGATGGACTGGTGGTGAGGGTGATAGACTGGTGGTGAGGGTGATGGACTGGTGGTGAGTGTGATGGACTGGTGGTGAGGGTGATGGACTGGTGGTGAGTGTGATGGACTGGTAGTGAATGTGATGGATCGGTGGTGAGGGTGATGGACTGGTGGTGAGGGTGATGAACTGATGGCTAGGGTGATGGACTGGCGGTGAGGGTGATTTATCGGTGGTGAGGGTGATGGACTGGTGGTGAGGGTGATGGACTGGTGGTGAGGGTGATGGACTGGTGGTGAGGGTGATGGACTGGTGGTGAGAGTGATGGACTGGTGGTGAGGGTGATGTACTGGTAGTGAATGTGATGGATCGGTGGTGAGGGTGATTTATCGGTGGTGAGGGTGATGGACTGGTGGTGAGGGTGATGGACTGGTGGTGAGGGTGATGGACTGGTGGTGAGGGTGATGGACTGGTGGTGAGGGTGATGGACTGGTGGTGAGGGACTGGTGGTGAGAGTGATGGACTGGTGGTGAGGGTGATGGACTGGTAGTGAATGTGATGGATCGGTGGTGAGGGTGATTTATCGGTGGTGAGGGTGATGGACTGGTAGTGAATGTGATGGATCGGTGGTGAGGGTGATGGACTGGTGGTGAGGGTGATGGACTGGTGGTGAGGGTGATGGACTGGTGAATGTGATAGATCGGTGGTGAGGGTGACGGACTGGTGGTGAGTGTGATGGAATGGTAGTGAGGGTGATGGAATGGTGGTGAAGGTCTTGATGTTTTTGAAGGTCTCGAAGTTCTTGAAGTTCTGAAAGGGAAGGTCATTAAGTTATGAATGCCTCCCTCAGGTCCATGGCTTCAGGTGTCCATCCTTGTCCCCTCGGATGTTCACCATTCACCACTTCCCTGAGGTCACCAACACAAGGATTAGACAACAACACAAGGACAGGACATCAACACAAGAACCAGACAACAACACAACACAAGGAGAACACAAGGACCAGACAACAGCACATCACAACAACACAAGAAGACAACAACCCAACAGAACAACGAGAACAGTTAGATGTTATTACTGGGGAGGACACGCAGAAATCTGCGCCCAGTAATAACATCCTCCTGGACAGCCACGACCGTAGACTACCTAGATGAGAAACGTCACTCACCCAGTTAGCCCACGAAGCCCTGGACACTTAGTAAAAATTTCAAACTTCTAT